>JAQQAC010010373.1:0-14575 GCA_029783875.1 Phataginus tricuspis | reverse complement strand
GTTTCTCCAGCAACCGTTTATTGAAAAGATCATCATTTTCCTTGCTCTATTTTATTACCTTGGCTCCTTTATCAAAGATCAGTTGGCAATAGTTATGTGGGTCTATTTCTGGGCTCTCTATTTTGTTACAATGATCTATTTTTCTATTCTTCTACCATCACTACAGTTTTGATTACTGTAGATTTATAATAAGTCTTGAAATCTAGTAGTTCTAATTTATAATAAGTCTTGAAATCTAGTAGTGTCAGTTCTCTGATTTTGTTCTTCTTCAATATTGTGCAGACTATTCTGTCTCTTGCCTTTTCATATAAACTTTAGAGTCAGTTGTCAATATCACAAAATAACTTGCTGAGATTTTCATTGGAATTGCATTGAATCTATAGGTCAAATTGGGAACAATAGACATCTTGACAATATTACTCCCTATCTATGAACATGGAATATCTCTCCATTTATTTAGACCTTCTTGGATACATTTCATCAGAGTTTAGTAGTTTTCTTCATATAGATCTTATACATATTTTGTTAGATTTATACCCAAGTATTTCAATTTTTGTGGTGCTAAAATAAAGAGTAACGTGTTTGAATTTCGAATTCCACCTTTTTCTTGCTGGTATATGAGTAAGAGATAGACTTTTGCATATTAACTTTGCATCCTGAAACTGCTATAATTGCTTATTGGATTCAGGAGTTTTTTTGTTGTTGAGTCTGTCAGATTTTCTGCATAGATGACCATGTCATCTGCAAACAAAGATATTTTTATTTCTTCCTTTCCAATCTGTATACTGTTTATTTCTTTTTCTTGTCTTATTGCATTACCTGGGACTCTGGTGAGTTTAAGTGAGCTGATTTAAGAAATATCACTCTGGCAATACAATGGAGAATTGATGGAATATAAGCAGTTCTTTCTACATAACACTGTCAGATGTCAAAATAGGCTCTAGTAAATCCCTGATGGAGTTCATGTGATACCATATGCAAGACACAGGTGGTAAAGAATGTCAGAGCGACTCAGTAATTTTGTCCTCATGGTTCTCCTTTTGACTGTGGGGTGATATGGGTCAATAAGAGAGAGAGAATTAGCAATGCTGTATCTGTGTTCCATCACCCTCATTCATTTTTGTGAAAATATACTTACTAAGCATGAATTACATTCCAGAAAAAGTATTAGATCTTGTGATGGAGTAATGGACAACATGTTGTGATCCCTGCCCTTAAGAAATTTACATTTTGATGACAGATGAGAAAGAACAATTAAGTGAATAAAAAATATTTACAGATTATGGTAAAATCTATTGATAAATAGAGTGTTGTGGTAGTAATTAGGATGGGGTCAGTCAGTGTTTCTTTAACTCTAAAAAGGGTGAACTCTGGACAAGGAAGCACTAGATTCGAATTCTAGCTCTGTTACTTCCTCATTATGTTATGTTTGCAAAATCCTCTGTCTCAAATTTCTAATCTATAATATGAAGATAAGCCACTTCATAGGCTTGTTGTGAGGATTAAATGAGTTAATAAGTGTACAGTGGTTAGCCTAGTACTTGTCACATAGTAATGCTCAAAATTACTGGCTATTATAGTTGTGGTTACTGTATTACTATACAAATGCCACTGCTAATCTTTGGATAGCTTGGCCAGGGAAGGCTTTGACAGGGCAAAATTGGGCTTTGGAAGAATGAGAAAGAGCCTTATACATGAAGACCTTAGGAAGGGTATTAACACAAGTTCCTAGACAAGCCAGCAACAAGTGCAAAATTCCTGAAATAATGTTAAAATATCTTTAACTTACTGATGCTACTGCAGCATAGATAGTATGCTACTGTGAAAGCTCCAGCTGCTTAAGCTTTGACTCCAGGAAAGAGGGGATAACTTGTCTCCATGAAGAATTCATAATCTGATGTCACATGCTAGGGTTATGTCAGCCACACTCTAGAGACTGCTATGAAAGCTTTTCTTTTTTCCTTTCCATCCT
This sequence comes from Phataginus tricuspis, assembly GCA_029783875.1. Classification (NCBI taxonomy): domain Eukaryota; kingdom Metazoa; phylum Chordata; class Mammalia; order Pholidota; family Manidae; genus Phataginus; species Phataginus tricuspis. Next base: position 12,603 of record JAQQAC010010373.1, on the reverse strand, counting down.
GATCAAAACTAGGTGACCAGCTAATAATCATATTTCACATTAGAAACTAGTAATTATTGCCAGTAATTGGTAATAATTTGCAAATAAGTGTCTTGATACTTGAATCACAAATAAAAGAAATGGGCCTCTAGTGGTGAAATTAAAAGTATTCACTGTATGTGGATTGGCCTACATATTTTTGAGACACTACTCACATTTACATTAACAGAGTTTAAGGATCAAGTGAGGTGTGAAGCTTATACCCGTAGGGTAAGAAAGATACCTGAGGCTTGATCCATAAACGGTTTTCTGTGGAGCCGTAAATTAGAAAAGTATTTCATCAGCTGATCCAACTATACTAATTCTGTCTCCGGAATAGTCTCTACTGAAAGGTGGCACCCAGAGCACCTAAAAGAACAAAAAAAGGTAACTTCATTGCCCTTGCAGAACTAGATGATGAAACTATTTTGTGTGTAATTACCAGTGAAAGCATGTGTGCCTAATAAGCACCTGTGTGGTTAGCAGAATCAGGCCAGTGACTTTGCTTTACTTTTACCTAGTACTGAGGGTAACCCCCCACCCCAGTTCAGGCTTCCTCGCCTGTTATTATCTACCAGAGTCTGGTGCCTGTGTGTTGGGCAGGACCAAAGCAGTTTAGATCAATTTGTAACATTTACAAACTCAAGGAGCAAAGGGGAAACGGTTACATCTTGAGTGTGATAAGAAAGATACTATGAGAAATTGGAATTGGAGAAGTAGAAAAGAAACAAAGAATGCAGGGGCTTGTAGCTCCTGAGAACACGTTTGGATTTAATTCCCAGTGTAATCGGAATCTTCTAAGACATAAGAAAGGAGTGTCACTGATCTGCTTTGCATTTTTTAAAGATGATATAAATCAGTGAGTAGAAAATGGATTGACAGGGTAAGATTATGTGCAGGGAGGAAAGTTAACAATACAGCAGACAGGCAAGAGTGCTAAAGACTCAGACCCATGGATAAACTGAATATGAGAAATGTGGAATGACTGAAATACATTTTGGAAGAAATCCCAGTAGGCTTTGCTTGTGGATTGGAAGTGAAAAATATAACAAGGGAAAACTCTTAGGTTTAGGGCACTTGTTGGGAAATTTTCAGTGCTGCATGTGGCTGCTGGAGAAGGTCTGTGTTGGAGGGCTGAGGTTCAGTCTTATTCTAAGGGGCCAATAGCAATGGTAGAGGAAGAAATATTGTAAGCCTTCTTATGACTTCCTCATTGATCTAAACTGCTTTGGTCCTGCCCAACACAGAAAGTTGCTGATTCTCACTGTAGGTCTGTCCACAACGATTGTCTGTGGGGGGCACATGCCCTTTGGGGTCATGTGAGGTGCTTTGTTCACACAGGGAAACCACTTTTCCATGCACAATCAGGAAGATCCAAATGGGGAGTCCCAATGTTCCAGATTTATTTCAAATTAACTAAGTCTTGCTGTTCCTTTGTAGAAGTAAATGAATGACCGAGAAGAGGGCTTCTATTTTTATTTGCCATCATTAAGCAGTTAATATTCATCAAAACCATGGAGCTTTAAAGTAACTCTTGGCTGTTAGTTCAGTGTATGAATATGTTTTCATGGTCATTTTCTTTGGCTAATCAGTTAGCCAATCCATCTGTCAGTATGTCAGTCAGCAGTTCACTTAATAAACATTTGCTACAAATTATATTAAAAATATCTCAAGTGTGATTCAGAACACTGACTTCACTGAACTCTACACTGACTCTGGGTCTACTGCAAAAATTAAGAATCAAACATGGTAAAGAACCATGTTTATGTTCTACCTATGAAAACTTAACATCCTTTAGAAAATCGGATTTTTTTTTCATTTTATACTTCTAATCTCTAACTGTGAATGATGAGATTCTTTTATGAAAGAATGGCATCAATCATTACATAATAATAATTTCATGATTTTCACACATGTTAACAGGTATATAATATATGGCTAGTTCTACAGACTACTCAAATAGAAATACTTTTCACAAACATTTTAAAAGAATTTACTTTGCACAGGAAGAACTAAAATGAGAACATGTATACCAATCTTAGGATTTTACTTTTTCATGGCCTGTATAGCTTTGAAAGGAGATTTCCTAAGATTTTATGCCACAATATTTTTTACCAGAGTGGAGTTAACTATGTAGCCACTTTACATTCTTATTATTTGACATGGGAATCAGAATCCTGGTGTTTCAGAAGTCTTCCAGGCTCTTTGGTTTTTAATCACAAAATAAACAGAGCAAATCATTATTACTGTCTATAGTAAAAACATTAAGAAAGAAAGAAGTGAATTGCCAGAAAGAATACATTCACATCATTTCAGTTCATTGATACAGAACAGTAAGTTCACATGCCTTTTTTTTCATATTTGCCTTTAACTGTTAGAGACAACTGAGGTAGCTGACCAGTTACATGTATATATCAGACCATGTAATCATATTTTCTCTTGCACTTCTCTAAGGCAGGAAATAATAGTCAACTATTCAAGTAACTGTTATTGGATCAAAATGTGACAACTGAGGTGTAAGGCATTTCTTGAGGATTTATGATCAGCTTGGAGAAATTAGTAATCTAGGGATTCCTGGGTATCACTGTTTAGTTTTCTTTTCCCCAGAGAGTAATAGCCATGATGACTATTTTTGTTATGAATTAAAAACAGAAGAGAAATAATGCCAATTCAAACAAAGACTATCTTATGGGCTCTTTAGCTTGTGGAGTGCTCAAAAGACTAATTGTTTCAATTCATATAATTCATGAACATGAAGGGGGTTACCAGGTAACAGCAGCCTGGGGGGAAATACTCAAAACACTCTGAATTAAATACTGCTCCTTTTCACTTAGATGCCTTAATGTATTTTAAGATTTTTTGATGCCACTTTTGTAGCTCAAAAAGAACAAACACTGTCACAAATATAAATTTATTTTTATTTATTATAGATCTAAATCTATTATGAGGAAAAGCTATGAGACTTCTGTGGAGCCAAAATGTAAGCTTAGTGAAAGGCTGTGAGTGAGACAAAATGCTCCCTTTCCTAAGGGGGACTGACTCTGCACTCCATACACGCTCATTTTATATCCTACTAGTAGCAAAGGCAGGTGAAAATAACAGTTCTAAGAGCCGAGTGCAACATTAAGATTTAATTAAACCTTGTTCTACCTGGGCAAGCTAGCCATGCAGTAGTCATGAGAAAACAGAGCCCAACGCTGAGGCGACTAGCAGTGAGAAGACATGGAAGTGAAATGCTGTTGCGCATGGTAGCTGTGAACAATATAAGGGGCAACTGGAACAGTGCTGCGAGCTGACACCTCGTCACATGAGCCGCGCTCAAAGGGCATGAGGGTGTGGAGTCTGCAGAAAACAAACAGGCTAGGAGGACCCTGGCCACGAATCTGGGGTCCTGGGTTGCTCTGGGAAAGTGAAATTAAAATAGTTTCCTGCACCACAAGGTATAGACCAAGAACCAAAACAAAGTGGTAATGACAAGAAATGCAATTTCAGCTCAACATAAAAAAAAAAGACAAGTGTCTAAACTATCAACACTATCCAAGGGTAGAACAAACTGCCTTAAAGGTAGTGAGTTTCTTGTCCTTGAGTATTCAAGGATAGGCTGTCACATGGTAGTTACTTTCTTACTTGGTATAGTGTCATTCTCTGAATCCAGTGAATTATGCCAGTTTGGTGTTAACTTAATGAAGAAGAATCAGTTGAATTATGAATACATATGAACTGCAGCTGCTTATGTGGGAAAGTCTGAGATGGGATTACTAACATTGACCCAAGTGCCATAACATGAAAATTAACACTGGAGACACAGTTCTTCTGATAATCTTTCACTACATAAGTGGACTTTCAAACTGAATACTATACATTTTAGCAACATGTTAATTTCCTAGGATTGTGGTACCAAAGTACAGGTTCCCCCTGCTAACCCAAAAGCAGAGCATTGCTATGAAGTCTTTTATAAGCTGAAATGGCATAAAGTGAAGCAATTACCATTAATTTATATGGAACAATGTTTGAGCATTCCTTGACCCCCAAAATAACCTCTCAGGTTTTTCTGATCCCTACGGGCACATCTTGCTCTCAGATGCTCAAGATGAATCAAGATAAAGCACTGATGCTGACAGACAGAGCTCAGAGCTGCAGTGGCTGATGCTGAGAGGCTGAGAGTAGTAACTCACGCAGGGACTCAGTGGTTTCACTCACACTGCTGGGTTATGTGCTGCCTCTGTACCATTCTGTGCGAAACAAATGCTGAGCATATTCTTGCTTTTGGCCTTTTATTTGTAAATGTGAACATCATCTTCAGATTTCTTTCAGTTAGTGAAAACGGTTATTAATGCAGGTCTTTCAGAAAAGCAAGCTAGCATAACACAAACCTTTGAAAAGCAGAGGATACCTGTACCACATGTGGGGTGTCTTAAAACGGTAGAAATTAATATTCTTATAGTTCCAGAGGCCAGAAGTTCAAAATCAAGATGTTGGGAATGACTTTGGAAAAAATGGTCAAATAAGGTGTCCATTGTACATATTCCCCCCCTTAACAATAATGATTTGACACCCATCCACAGACAAAAGAGCCTCTGTAAGGAGTTTTGGGGTTCAGGTAGGAAATTGTGAAACTCCAGTGAAATCTAAGACTGAAGAGAGCCAGTCTAGCTCATAACCAGGCAGCTGAGTCACTGACTATACTCCTGGCCATAGAAACATAAGCAGCTCTGGACCCCTAAGAAGTCAGCTACAGCCCTGTTTGGCTTTGGGTCTGTCATAAGCACCATACACCAAAAGACCCAGGAGGGGTCATGCCCACATGTGTATCAGGTAATAGACATGCAGACTTCATTCCTGGCTGTGGAACATGAACCAACTTTAGGCCCTCTTGGTCACAGTCTGGGAGCCCCTGTAGGTGAGCCTCCCAAATTTGGTTAGATTGTAGAATGTGAAATAGCCCTACAACTGGGCTCCAGCCTGTTCCAGCCATAGTCCATGAACCCTCTTGCTGGCATGGGGATCCTTCTGTCTGTGCCCTTAGAGATCCTGAAAAAGCCTTTTGCAAGGATCAGCCCCCACCCAGCTGCAGTCCTGCAACTGGACAGGTGACACAAGGACCAAGCAATAAACCTTACACCTGTACCCTCAGGGATCCTGAAAGTTCCTTATATGTGGACCCAGCATCCTCAGAGCCACGGACAGCCAGTCTGCCAGCAGGAGACACTCTTGTCTGTGCCCCTGGAGGACCTCAGCTCTTTAATTGGCTCTAGCTCCTCCACCCATTGTCAGAAACTAGTGCCTAGGGTCCCAGTGGGAGACACTACAACTGACACCCCAGTTGTACATAAAATAAAAAAGATCATAGGAGGCTACTATGAAAAATAATATACCAACCAACTGGATAACTTACAAAAAAATGGATAAATTCCTATAAACATACAACCTACAAGCCTGAATCTTGAAGAAATAGAAAACCTGAACAGATTAATGATGATTACAGACACTGAAGCAATGATCAAAAACTTCCCCAAAAATAAATGTCCATGACTAAATGGCTTTACTGGTGAATTTTGCCAAACATTTAAAGAAGAGTTAGTGCCAATCTTCACAAAGTTTTTCCAGAAAACTCAAGAGGAGAGAACATAACCAAACTCATTTTGTGTGGCCAGCATTACCCTGATACCAAAGCCAGATAAGGATATTACAAAAAAGAAAATTATAGACCAATATCCCTTACAGATATAGGCTAAAAAATTCTCAACAAAATTTTAGCAAACCTAAATCAACAGTACGTTAAACACATAACACACTGTGATCAAGTGGGATTTAACCGTGGGAGGCGAGGACGATTTGACATACACAAATCAATATACATGATACACCACATTAATAGAATGAAGTATAAAAAATCATATGATCTTCTCAATAGATGTAGAAAAAGTGTTTGATAAAATTCAATCACCATTCACTATAAAAGTTTCCACAGCTACTATCCTACTTAACGGTGAATAGCTGAAATCTTTACCTCTAAAATCAACAATATGACAAGGGTTCCCACTATTACCACTCTTATTCAAACATAGCACAAGAAGTCCTAGTGAGAGCAATTAGCTAAGTAAAAAACAATAAGTCATTCAAATTGGAAATAAAAAGGTAAAATTGTCTCTGCAGATGACATAATTTATATATAAAAAACTCTAAAGATTCCACTAACAAGCTGTTAGAACTCATAACTGAATTCACGAAAGTTGCAGGATGAAAAATCAACATACATAAAGCAGTTGTATTGCTATACACTAACAATGAAGTATCTGAAAAAGAGACAAACAATCTCATTTGCAATAGCATAAATAAATAGTGAAATAGTTAGGAATAAATTTAACCAAAGGGTTGAAAGATCTGTACATTGAAAACTGTAAGATACTGATGAAAGAAATTGGAGAAAACACAAATAAATGCAAGATATGTAATCATGGATCAGAAGAATTCATATTTTTAAATTGTCTATGTTAGACATACTAGCACACTAGACATATGCTAGATCCAAAGCAATCGATAGATTCAATGAAATCCATATCATGTTTTCAATGGCATTTTCCACAGAATTAGAACAAATAATCCTAAAATTTGCATGGGACCACAAAGGACCCCAAATAGCCAAAGTAATCTTGGAAAGAACAACAAAGCTGGAGGCATCACACTTCCTGGTTTCAGACTATACTTCAAAGCTACAGTAATAAAAAGCAGTATGGTGCTGGCATAACAACAGACATACAGACCAATGGAACAAAACTGAGAGCCCAGAAATTAACCTATGCATATACAGTCAACTAATATTTGACATGGGAATCATGAATACTCAATAGGGAGACATAATCATTCCAATAAATGCTGTTGGGGAAACTGTGTAGTCACATGCAAAAGAGTGAAACTGGACCCCTGTCTTATATCAATCACAAAAATAAACTTGAAATAGATTAAAGACTTATCTGTAAGGACCAAAACCATAAAACTCATAGGAAAACTCATAGGGAAAACGTTCCTTGACATTGGTCTTGGTAAAAAGTTTTTGATACGGCACCAAAAGCAAAATCAGCAAAAGAAAAAAGAAGCAAGTGAGACCAATCAAACTAAAGAGTGTCTGCATAGCAAGCAGTTAACACATTGATGAGGCAGCTTGTGGAGGGGAGGGAAATACTTGCAAACCGTGTATCAGACAAGGGTTAATATCTAAAATAAATAAGGAACTCATACAACTCAATAGCAAAAAAAAAGTCCATTAAAGACATTGGCAAATGAACAGAGTAGATACTTTTCCAAAGAAGACATACAAATGGCCAAGGGGTACATGAAGATACTCTCTATCACTAATCATCAGAGTAAAGCATATCACAACCACAGTGAGATATCATTGCACCTCTATTGGAATGGCTATTATCAAAAGGATGGGAGATAACAAATGCTTAGAAAGGATGTGGAGAAAAAGGAATCCTTGTACACTGCTGATGGGAATGTAAACTGATGCAGCCATTCTAGAGAACAGTGTGGAGGTGCCTCAAGAGATTAGAAATAGAACTACCATATAACTCAGCAATGCCACTTCTGGGTATACATCTGAAGGAAACGAAATCAGGAGCTCAAGATAAATGCATGAACATATTCATTATCTTCACTGTAGCATTACTCGCAACAGCCAATACAGTGAAACAACATGAGTGTCCATGGGTGGATGAACAGATTAAGAAAATGAGGTGTTTACACACACACACACACAATGGAATAGTACACAGCAATGAGAAAACAGGAAATCTGACCATTTGTGTCACATGACAACATGTGACAACCTCAAAGACATTATACTAAGTGAAACAGACAGACAAAAAAACAAATACTATATGATCTGACCTATGTGGGGAATCTAAAACCAAACAAAATAAAGCCCTCATAGAAACAGAGCAGAATGGTGGGTGCCAGGGGCCACGGGTGGGAGAAACGGGGGGATGTTGATCAAAGGATACAAACTCCCCATTATAAGATGAATAAGTTCTAAGGATCTAAAGTACAGCATGGTGACTATAGTTAACATACTGTATTATATACTTGAAAGTTACTAAGAGAACAGATCTTAAATGTTCTCACCACACAAACACACAAATATTGTAATTGCGTGAGGTGATGAATGTGTCAACCAGCCTTATTTTGGTAATCATTTTGCAATATATTTATGCATCAAATCTTCACATTGTTGTACACTTTAAGCTTAAATGATGTTATATATCAACTGTATCTCAATAAAGCTGGAAAAAAGTTTAAATTGGATTTCAGGTTAATAAGGAAAATTGTTCAATATGTCTCAAATGTATTCACTGTGTGTCCGAAATTCAAATTTATCTGGGAAAAAAGTGATGTAGGCCCACTCTGCTCTCCCAAAGCTCCATGGGAGAACCTTTTCTTGTCTCTTCTAGCTTTTGGTGAGTCTGTATTCCTTGGTTTCTGGCCACATAACTACAAATTCTGCCTACACCTTCCATGGCCTTCTTCACTGTAGTGTGAGCCTCTTTGCATCTCTCAATTTCCTTTTCTTTAGTAACACACCACTCATTGGATTAAGGGTTCACCCTAATCCTGTATAACTTCATTTTAACTTTATTACAAAGATGCAAAGATTCTATTTTCAAATAAGGTCACATTCACAGTTACCAGGGGTTAGCATTTCAACATGATTTTGGGAAACACAATTCAACCCACAAGCAGTTTCACACCTTTTCATCATCAGACTGAAGTGTGAATTAAGGTATCTTATTTTTCTTTAATGTCCTTCCTTTCCTGGGTGTCAATGCCCAATATTTTATCACTTTTATTTTGTAGTCCAAGAAAACTGAAGCTCCTCTAATTCCCTGAATTCTCCATTTCTCTGCTGTGATTGTTCATGGGTTTTAGTGTTCTGCTCTGTTCTTCTAACAATTTTGTAGTTGTTCTTCAAATTTTAGTGCCATCATAACTTTCTTATATCTTCTAGGCAAAACTGAGTGTCCTTGTCGCTTTATTCTCATTGTACCATACACATGTATCTCCACTAAGCCAATTATCCTATCATTAGCATTCACTTATATTTCTCTTTTTTGAAGAAATTGTAAGCTATTTCACATTATTTATAATAGCCAAGATGTGGAAGCAACCCAAGAGTCCATCAGTAGATGAATGGATAAAACAAGGTGGTACATATACACAGTGGAATATTATTCAGCCATAAAAAAGAAATCCTGCCATTTGCAGCAATATGGATGGACCTAGAGGGTATTTATCCTAAGTGACATAAGCCAGGTAGAGAAAACAAATACTCTATGATTTCACTTATTTGTGGAATCCAAAAACAAAACAAAGCAAAGTGAGCAAAAAGCAGTAAACTCATAGACCTTTGAAGTGACTGGTGTTGACCACGCAGAGGAAGAGTTGGTGTTATTTGGGGGGGTTAGGTAAATATATTTCTCAATCATAATATAAGCTGGTCATGGGGATTGTAGAACAGTATGGAGAATATGGCCAGTGATTCTGTAACATCTTCCTATTTGACAGATAGTAACCTCACTAGTGGGGGTAAGAATTTAATAATATGGGTGACTCTTGAAACACTGTGCTGTATACTTGAAACCAATATAAGATCATATATGAATGACACTCCAATAAAAAAAGAAACTGTAGGCCATTTAAAAACAGGGACCATGTTTATCACTCATGAACATTTATTGAATGAATTAATGGATTAATAGATGACTGAATAAATAAGCGGGCTGATGACCCAAGCTAGCTCTAAAAGAATCCAAATGTGTGAGGACTGCTGGGTATTAAAATGAAAAATGACATAGAGAGTAAAGGCCACCAAAAATATGCCACCTCTAACACAATGTATTTGTGGCCTCCTCCTCTGGTTAAAATAGAACAAACAATATATAAGGCAATCGTTACCCATTAGGCTCATTTGCTTTTGGTAGACAAATAAAATTATTCCTGATGAATCAGCATTATATATCCACTCATATTACTTAATTATGTGTATATATATGTAGATATAATTAGTACATAAGCCAAGGTGGGGTTGTGCTTAGCTAATGTAATTACTGTAAACTTGGTGCTCAAGATGGAAAATCCCAACTTGGTATTTGTGTTCACTCTGATTTAGTGTGTGCAGAGAAAATGCCCCTGGGGATCCTGTTCTGTTTTATAGTGAGTGGCACCTATCATGTTTCTAAAAGTTGTTTGGGTAAAACTGATACATGACTTCCAAATATTAAGTTTGTACCTACTGGGAACACTTACTTATTACCCAAGACACAGTTGAAACATTTCAGTGAAACTTTTAATAATGGTTTCATAAGACATTGTCAAGAAAAGCATGCCACTGGGAACTATTTTCTGTAAGGACAGAGGCCAGAATTTAGGAAAATAAGCTGAGGATATCATAAAAAATTTTAAGAGAAGTTTATATCAGGGCTTCACAGTGATACCCCACCAAATATGAGCAGGGGAGGAAGGGAATTATGTTTTATTTTGCTATTTACATGCCATCTCATTGTGATCCAGCAGCTGGGATCTCAAGAATCCAGTAATTGTAAGCATACTGATGAACAGGCTTTAAGCAAAATACTGAAGGCACCAAATATATACGTATGTAAGGAAGCAAGTCAGCCACCAGCAGAGAGGGAGCTATGACAAAGCACCAACACAATTGGAGTTCTCTACCTCACAATTTTACTTTATCACTTTTCTTTCTCTTTTCCTTCCTTGCTCCCTCCCTTCTCCCATTTATTCCTTCCTTTCCTTTTCCTTGCTTTTCAAAATCTCAGTATCTTCTCTGCAGTGGAACACGAGCTGTAACTCAGGAGAATGTAACCTGAAAGCATTGTCTAAAATTTGTACCCTGGGCTCACTTCACTAATGTGGCCCCTTTCTTAAATGGAAATCATATCCCAGCTATGACACCCCCTTGGAATTACTAGTGAAAGTGCTTTTCCCTCTTTCCCCAAGTTTGAAAGAAGTAGGTCCTTTTTCAGACCCCAAACTTCCAAAAGACTCAGTATTAATGATAAATAATTCAATGATCCAAAGGCCCTCTGTGTTCTAAATCGCTAGCAAAACTGTAAGAGAAAAAACAACAACTATAAAGACAGAAATAACAAACAGGGTAACAGGCAATCACTGAGATCATTCACCAAGTCATAGTAATATTCTCTGAGAATTATTAGTTAGTAAACCAATATCTGGTTGATACACAAAATCCTGCATGTCCACAACTTTTCAAATAATGATGCATACATTTTTCAATCATATATAGCATTTTTTTTACTATTTAAAAAATATACAAACAAATACAGGGCCTTCCTGAGTTTTATAATTGCAGTGCCTCATAACTACTCTTAAAACCTGTGTTACACTCTTTGATGTGCAGAAACCATTATGAAGAACACAGAAGTCATATTGTGAGCTGTGTCTACGTAGAAGAAGGTGTACTTTACCTGTATTTATATTATTTCAAGAAACAGGTGGGTTTTTGCGGATGACATTTAAAGGCATAGCCGAAATAGATTTCTGAATTAGAATTTAGGCTTAACATTTCTCCTTCAGTCTATAAACCCTATGTGTAAGTCCTCTCTTAATAGGACATAAGTGGACTTTCTTATTAAAGGGCTTTCCAAGCATTATTCCCAATGAACAGTAAAAACAACAGAAAATAAAGAATTAAGGCTTATTAAAAATGCAATAGATTCTTACTGTATTTACTTTGCTACAGCATGAAGAATGTATTCTACGACCAGGATGAAAAGAAGAAAATCTTAGACGTGTACTAGAATAATGGTTAGATGGACCTCGTTCAGATGTCCACCCAGGGAAGGAATTTCTTTTTCCTCCTTCCATGAAGCTGTCCTGCCCCTGGTAATATGCCTAAAGGAAGAACTCACTTTTTAGGAGGGAGCACATCTAAAATAGAATAGACTTGATGGACTTTTGAAATTTCTTTTTCATGAAGTTATTTATTCAACACATACCTAGAGTGAAACTGTGTGAAGCACTTAAGAACATGAGTTCTGGTTCCAGACAGATTGTGTTCACATGTCTAAGGTGACATTTTTTTTAGCTCTAGGACCTCAGGAAACTTTTCCATCATCTCTATGTCTGGTTAAGTTCATCTTTAATATGTGAAATAGCAGCAGCCACCACAGAGGGTCATTTTCTAGGGTGTTCTAGGTCCTGCACTCTGGCCAGTGCCTGACACATATTAAACATTATATGAGTTTAGGTTTTGATATGCTTTGATTTTTAGTTGAGCATCTACTGTGCGAGGCATTGTCCTAGGTGATGGGGATATAATAGGAATCAGCACAAAATCCCTGCCTTAAGAAATTTACCTTCCAATTTGAACAATTGTGAAAGAACCTATGTAGCTATCCATTAAACCTCTCTACTCTTCTTTCTTAACAGTTGAACTATGTATCCCAATCTTCCCCACAGGATGTGTGTCCAAAGACCTGAGTTCCCGCAAAAGGATTGTGAAAGGAAATGATGTGTCCTATTTTCAGGTATGGCTCACCTGCTATCCATGAT
>JAQQAC010010346.1:2639-28891 GCA_029783875.1 Phataginus tricuspis | reverse complement strand
TGAAACAATTTATCACTTCCTTCTCCAGTGGAGTTCTTCTGTCTCCTGCACGCTGCTCAGTCCCCACTGCTGCTCTGTCCTGCCCGCCCCGCCTCTCGCCATGGGGTACACCCAGGCAGTCCTGGCCCTCTCCTCGCCTGTCTCTACACTCACTCCCCATGCCTTCCCAGCCAGCTCATGGCTTTAGGTAGCAGCTAGCTGCTGAGGACTGTATATCTCAGTCCCTGCCCCAACCTCCGCCCAGAACTCCTCACCCACTACTTGATGTTCTACTTGTTGGAAAGATATCCCACACCTAACAACTGCAAACACCATCTTCCTGGTGAAAGCTGCACCAGCTAGAGGCTTTCCTATTGTTCTTCTGACAACCCAATCCTCCCAGTAAGCCATCCTTACTTCCCCTTACACAGGCTACATTCAATGCAAGAAATCCTACTAATCAACTTCTCAGAGTATATCCAGAGTTGCCTCTTCTCTTTCTCCTCCACTGCCACACACCTCCCCATCGCCTAGTGTGAGTTACCTTAGTTCCACTGAACTCTCACCAGAGCAATCCTTTCAAAGGTAAAGAGGTCACACATATCTCTCCTTTGCTCAAACACCCACCATGGGCCCCCATCCACTCAAAGTAAAAGCTTCAAGGTCTTTACAATGGCCAACAAGGTTCTAGGTGATTTTAAATTGTAAATGGCCTGAAGCAAAGACTTCAAAAGTGCCTTTACAATTCTTAGTCACTTCTACCAAAGGTCAGTACAGACTTGGAACCACTACATTAATGACTAACCAGGAAATACTCTGACTCCATGAAAGCCTAGGCTGAGCAAGCTAGTCAATGTCATTTTCACGAACCACATACTTAATTTTCAGAAAGCATATAAGCTATGTTCCAGCTTACAGGGACTCTTGGTGGCCCCAACTGTCAAAGTGCAGCTCATGCCACCAACCACATACACATCTTTGTGTCTCCTTCAGGGTGGGTGGGGGTCATCCACTCGCACACCTGCTTGGCATCCCCCAGCAGGAGGACCAGGCTAACTCCTTCTCAGGGATCCACACACTCCCTTTATCTCCACATCTGGTCTGGCACTTGAAATATTCTCTAACTCTGACCCAGGTGAGTTTTCAGAAACCCTTCCCATGGAGCACTGGTGCGCACATATGCCACACAGGACAACAGTCGCCTACGTGTTCAGATTACCTCATTATGGCTCCAGGGAGCAGTAATCAGAAGGCTAAGACAATGCCTGCACTTAAATAAACACACTGTCTCAAACCACTGCACTGTGAGATCCTCAAAAGCAACAGCCAGGTCTGAAACACGTTTGCTCCCTGGAGGTGTGGTACAAAACGGGCACTGCTCGAAGGTGAATTTCTAACTCAAGAAACAATTAGATGAATAAACACACTCATCTGCATCTCGACCTAGGAGTCCAAAGGCAAGGCACAGAAGCAGGTCAGGGAGCAGAGACCTAAACACTGTGCATTCACAACACTCTACGACAGCCTTGAAACGAGGCTGAAAGAATCCTAGTTTTCTTACCTATGCTTGTTTTTGCATTTCTCCTCTAAGATCATCAAAATAGGTGCTTTCTCCTTCATCATATTCTGCATCAAACATCTCCTTCAATTTTCTCTTCTTCTCCAAATGCTTTTTCTTGGCACTTTCCTCTGTGTTGGAATCAATTTCTTCCTTAATTTCCTCCTCCGCATCTTCAATCTTAAATTTCCAGAAGAGAAAATTTTGTAAAACTTTGCTGAGATTTAAACATTAAAGCAGATTTAAAGTTCGACTTGAGCTGCAAAAATCTTATGATCATCATGAAACAAAATACAGCCTTTGCCTCTTAATAACATGTAGTGCTACAAGAAACATCTAGACATCTGCATTACAATTAGCTGCCTACAATAATCTGGCTGGGATGCCAAACATAAATGAAAGTAACAGCAAGTGTCCCCAAACCAGATGCTCCCCAGACACAGTTCTAAGGAAGTATTAGGGAGAAGAGCGAATTGGTTTTTTAAATGACACTTAAATTTAAGAAGAGGAGAATGACGGAAAAAGAATGGTAGAGAGGAAGACAGTGGCCCAGGAGTTAAAACTTTCAATGACTGAAGAACCATAGTGAAAATGTAGTAGGCGTCACCCCAACAATCAAGGATAATGAATAAATCAACGACCTATGGTCTGTCCCCACCATCCATCCAGTCTGTAACCTACACATGTAATAAGTTAAGATCTGCAATTCTCAGCATGGGCCTGAGAACGTCCTGACCACAGACCAAAGCCAGTGTCTGACGGTCAGCCCTGGCAATGGGACCTGAGTATCCGGGCCTGATTTACCCTTGTGCACGTCCCCTGTTTCCAGGTCCTCAAAGTCACCATAGAGCTCCTCTGGGAAAAGAACATCCAAATGAATCCTCTGTGAACAGGGACTCCGCGTGACGCTCTAGCACCACCTGATGCCCCGTGTGCTCTGCACCCCAACCTTCATGTTACTGTTCCTACTGCTACGCACCCCAAAAGAACCCTATACTCACTTCTTTTTCTTGTTAAATTATCAGTATTTCACTACTTGCTTAGGTTAAGTAAATGGACTCTATCCCCATTCCCATACTTTACTCTGAAATCCCACTTAGCTGCTTTTCTAGTACAGGTGATGGATGCCCTGGCAGAAAAGCACAGAGGTGGCATGCATGGCCCTCTAGGTGAGCCCCCAAGTCAACAGTTCAAAGAGTGACTTGAAAATACCATGGCTTGGTAAAAGCACACACGAAAAAGAGTCTCAGCGGTAAGGTCAACACAATGCGCGACATACACAGGGAAAATCTGAGATTACATAAAGTACAGCATTTACACCCAAAACAGTGCCAAGCCACATGAAGAGCTCATTCATTCATTCATCCATTTGTTTTTGGAGCTCTTAGTTATGGGTCTTACCCTTAAAAGAAAAAGATGCTAGAACTCCTCTGGGAAGCAACATTTAGAAAGGGTTGTTAGAATATTTTCCTATAAGGAAGAGCCAAGAACTGAAGGGCCCAAGAAAATATACAAGATGGGAGGATTCCACTTGTAATAAGAACAAACAGGATCAAATACGTAGTAATAAACCTAACAAGAAATGGGCTGAGACTTTATTTTAAAAACTTAAAAAGCTTTAATATGCTACCAAAGGACACATGGAATAACATTAGCTACACCAAGAAGTGCTTCTGACACCAGGTGCCGCTCTGAGGACTCTGTAGGCCTTAACCCCATTCTTCAGGAGGACCCAAAGAAGAGGTGTTCATGCGATCTGCTGAGCAGATGAAGATACCCTGTGTTTGGAAAGGAAGACTCAGTATCAGGAAGATGCCAATTCTCCCTTTCACAGTTATGATAAAAAATACCACCAAGGATTTCTGGTGTGGAAGAGAGAGTGTAGACATGTTTCACTTGTTCTTCCTAAGTATAACCAACAACAGGATAACACAGAGCACAGGTGATAACCAGTGAACTCTGAAAGCTGGAAGCAAAGACAGGCTGGTGAGGGACCCCAGGACTAGAGGACTGACATAGTGGCTACTGTCTCACCACACCACAACCCGCAGAAAGGTGACTGGGGGTCACTGTTTCCAGTCCCCAAGCTAGCAACAGAAGGCAGCCCATTCTTCCCCCAGAGGGACAAAGATCTGGCCGGCAACACCAGGTAAACAGCAGCACTGCAGGGGGATGAACTGGGAGGCCCACAGGCCAAGACAAGCCTCCCCCACCCAGCCCCAGCAGGCGGCCCACCCTGGGGAGATTGCTCTGTTGCCTCAGGCAGAACCAGCAGAGGCCAGCGGCACCAGACAGACCAAGCCGACCAAAACAGCACAAAGGCTCTGACATTCAACTGTCATTGGAAGTGCAGCCCACAGAGCAGCCCGGGACCTGCCCACTGAGCCTGAACAGGAGGACTACCTGCTGAAATGAGAAGTTACACAGGACCCAGACTGCCCTAACATAATAATCAAATGTGGAGGATGCAGCAGAAGATCACCTGTCATGCCCCATCTGGGAGAATTCTCATTTCAATGTGAAGAAGCAGCCGAATGAAACCAGTGCTGCAGTGAATCAGATGTTGGAACCATCTGACCAGTATCTGGAAGCAGCTGTTATGGAAATGCTTCAACAAGCAGCTACAAATCCTATCATAATAACCAAAACATGGAAAGTTTCGTCAAAGAAATTGAAGAACCAAATGGAAATTACAGAACTGAAAAATAAAAGATATACCATATAATACAAGAAATGTTAAAGTTAAAATACAATTACAATAAGGAAAATGTAAAAGCTCCCTAGATGGGCTCAAAAGCAAAAGTAGAGATGGTAGAGGACAGAATCACAGGACTTGAGGTCCTATCAACAAACTTCATCCTGTCTGACCAACATAGAGAAACAGCCAAAAAACAAATGAACAGAGCCTCATGGACCTATGGGACGGTAACAAAAGGTCCAACATTTATATGATCTCACCAGGAAATTGGGATTGAAAAAAATAACTGAAGTTTCCCAAATCTGGTGAAAGAGATAAACTTACAGATTCAAGAAGCTGAACAAACCTCACAGTAAAACCCAACAAAATCCACACCAAACTTCCAAAAACTAAAAGTCTTGAAAGCAGCTATAAGGAAATGCCAGATTACTTATAGAGACAATACAAATGACAGTATATTTCTCCTCTGAAATCATGGAGGCCAGAAGGAAGTGGCATATTTTTGAAGTGCTGAAGAAAACTGTCAACTGTGGGTTCTTTGTCCAGTGAAACCATCCTTCAGAAATGAGGGGGGGAAATAAAGACATTCTCAGAGGAAAACTGCAGGAATTGGTTGTTAGGATACCTATCTTTAAAAAACTAAAGAAAGTTCTTAAGCAGAAAGGAAATTATAAAATGAGAAATCTGGGACCATCAGCAAGAAAGAAAAAGACCAGAAATATGGATAGAATATCTTTTGAGATTTTAATATAATATTTGGTCAAATTTTTTAAAGCACCCACAGAACATCTACCAAGACAGAACACATTTTGAATAATAAAGCACATCTCAATGAATCTAAAAGATTTGCGATTATAAGGGTATATTCTTAGAATACAAAACAACTAAACTAGAAATCAATAACAGATAAATAAGTACATTTTTGAGCATTTGGTAATTAAACGACATACTTCTAAATAATGGATAGGTCAAAGAGAAGTCTCAAAGGAAATATAAAAATGCATAGAACTGAATAAAATTTAAAATACAACATACGAAAATTTGTGAGGCGCACCTAACAGTGCAGTGAGACCAATTTATAGCACTGAATGTCATTAGAAATGAGAAAAGGTCTCAAACCAATAATCTAAGAAAACTGAACAGTGAAAAATAACTTAAAACAAGCAAAGACCAGAAATAACAAAGAGCAGAAAGCAAGGAAATAGAAAATTTGAAAAACGGAGAAAATCAATGAAACCAAAAGCTGGTTATTTGAAAAATATCAACAAAATTAAGTGCCTTCAAAAAATTTGCCCCCAAAACATGAAATTCCTTGAAAATCTGTAATATACCAAAATTCAGGAAAGGTGGAATAATACCAAAATGGTCGTATAACCACTAAAGAAATAGAATCTGTAATTATAAGATCCCCCACCAAAAAATCTCCGTCTGATGGTTTCACTGGAGATAATACCAAATATTCAAGAATCCATCCCAATTCTACACAATCTTTTCCGGAAAACAGAAAACTTGGGGACCCTTTCCAACTCATTTTATGAGGCCAGTATTACCTTGATATCAAAACCAAAAATAGTACAAAAACAACAACTGAAGACCAGTATTTCTCATGAACTTACATGTAAAATTCCTCAACAAAATAATATCAAATGAAATCTGACAACATATTAAAAAAATTATATACCATGACCAAGTGGGATTTATCCCAGGTACACTAGGCTGGCTCAACATTCAAAAATTAATCAGTGTAATCACTGTATCAAAAGGGTAAAGAATAAAGTTCATATGATTATATCAATTGACACTGAAAGACATATGACAAAATTCACCACCCATTCATGATTTAAAGAAAAAACACAAAGACACCTCTTGGTATCTAGGAATAAAGAGGAACAGAGCACATGAGGCACATCTAAAGAAAAAACAAACTAATAGCATATTTAACAGTGAAAAACACTGGGGACAAGACAGGATTTCCACTTAGAACTAGTTGTAGCAATTAGGAAAAAAGTAAAAAAATAAATAGAAATAAAGAGCACACAGGTTGAGAAGGGAGAAATAAAATTGTCCTTATTTGTAGATAACATGACTGCCTACATAGAAAATCTCATATAATCTACTAAAAAAAACTTCCTAGAACTAATAAATGAGTTCAGCATAAATATAACAAAAAGGGAGCTCCGGGAAGATGGCGGTGTGAACGGAGTGGCAGAACTTTCCTCCCAACATTATATTTATCCATGAAAACACAGGAAATGCAACTGTTCCTAAAAGAGAAACCAGAACACACAGGAAAGCGCACACCGTGCAGCCACACCTGAGAGGACTCGGCAGCTGGCAAGGCGGGTAAGAAACGGAACCGCAAGCCGGCAGAACCCGAGCACTCCTCCACCCCAGCGCACCGGTGGGAGGAAAGGATTCAGAGCCGGGAGGGAGTGGAAGTGCAGGCCCAGGAGATAACCAGCCCCGGATCGGCCCCAGGAACGCGGGCGCACAAAGTGCGGTGTGGCGGAGACCGGAGAGACAGAGGGCGCAGGGTCGCAGCAGGAACGCGCCTGTTTGCTCGCGGCTGGCTCAGGGAAGGAGAAAAGAGAAGAAAAAAAAAAAGGAGAAAAGCACACGCTTTGTTTTGCATTGGTCTTAAAGAGACGGGAGTCCAGCAGAGAACCTCATCGCCGCGGCACACTCAGCCCAGCAGGCTGGGAGTCCTGGGGAGCGATGGACCCCATACTGGGCGACTGGGAAAGGGTAGCCATAATTAAGACTCCCACAGAGCTCAACAGCCTCCAATTCATTTTCACCCTGGCCACAGCTTTAAAGGGCCGAGGAGAGCGGCGCGGCCACGGCTCTGGAATACTGGAGCAACAGCGCCACCTACAGCATTCACACAGAAACCACTCGCGGTGGGCGATTTTTTTTTTTCAGGTGTTGCTGCTTTTTCTTTTTCTTTCCTTTCCTTTCCTTTTTCTCTCTCCCATTTACTTTTTTTAATTATTATTAGTATTTTTTCATTTTCTTTTTCTTTCCTTTCTTCTCTTTCCTTTTTAAAGTCATAAACAGCCCAGCTGACATACGTGACAACTGCCAACAACCAATTCTATAGTCATGAGAAGACAGAAGAATATGATACAGACAAAGCTTCAGACAAACACCACCCCTGAGAGAGAATCTGAAGGAATGGACATGCACAGACTTCCTGAAAAAGAATTCAGAATAAAAGTCATAGCCATGCTGACAGAATTACAGAAAAATGTGCAAGAGCTGAGGGAGGAAATGAGGAAAGACAAAGCAGAAATGAGACAAGCCATCGATGGGCTTAATAGCAGACTGGATGAGGTTCAAGACACTATCAATGAAATACAAAACAGGGAACAGGAATACAAAGAAGCTGAGGTAGAGAGAGATAAAAGGATCTCTAAGAATGAAAGAATATTAAGAGAACTGTGTGACCAATCAAAACGGAGCAATATTCGCACTATAGGAGTACCAGAAGAAGAGAGAGAAAAAGGGATAGAAAGTGTCTTTGAAGAAATAATTGCAATAGTCTCGCAGTCCACGGAAGCCCACAGATCTCCCAACACAAGGGACCCAAGGAAGACAACACCAAGGCACATAATAATTAAGATGGCAAAGGTCAAAGATAAAGACAGAGTATTAAAGGCAGCTAGAGAGAGAAAAAAGATCACCTACAAGGGAAAAACCATCAGACTGTCATCAGACTTCTCAACAGAAACCTTATAGGCCAGAAGAGAACGGCATGATATATTTAACGTAATGAAACAGAAGGGCCTCGAACCAAGAATACTGTATCCAGCACGATTATCATTTAAATATGAAGGAGGGATTAAACAATTTCAAGACAAAGGAAAGTTGAGAGAGTTTGCCTCTCATAAACCACCACTACAGGATACCTTAAACGGACTGCTCTAGAGGGAAACACCCCTAAGGCTAAAAAGATGTCACCAGAGAAAATAATATCATAGCAAAGGAAGCAGACCATCCAAATACTAACTAAAGGCAAAGAATAAAACACCTAATATATAAAGAAAGGAGAAGGAAGAATAGGAAGGGAGAGATAAAGAAACATCAGACGGCGTTCACAATAACTTAACAAGAAAGTTAAGTTAGATTCTTAGATAGTAAAGAAGCAACCCTTGAACCTTGGGTAACCACGAATCTAAAGCCAGCAATGGCAATAAGTACATATCTATCAATAATCACCCTAAATGTAAATGGACTGAATGTACCAATCAAAAGACACAGAGTAACAGACTGGATAAAAAAGCAACACCCATCTATATGCTGCTTACAAGACACTCACTTCAAACCCAAAGATATACACAGACTAAAAGTGAAGAGATGGAAAAAGATATTTCATGCAAACAACAAAGAGAAAAAAGCAGGTGTTGCAGTACTTCTATCAGATAAAATAGACTTCAAAACGAAGAAGGTAGCAACAGATAAAGAAGGACATTACATAATGATAAAGGGGTCAGTCCAACAGGAAGATATAACCATTATAAATATATATACACCCAACACAGGAGCATCAGCATATGTGAAACAAATACTAACAAAAGTGAAGGAGGAAATAGAAAGCAATGCAATTATTTTAGGAGACTTCAACACACCACTCACTCCAAAGGATAGATCAACCAGACAGAGAATAAGTAAAGACACAGAGGCACTGAACAACACACTAAAATAGATGGACCTAACAGATATCTACAGAACTCTGTACCCAAAAGCAGCAGGATACACATTTTTCTCAAGTGCACATGGAACATTTTCCAGAATAGACCACATACTAGGCCACAAAAAGAACCTCAGTAAATTCAAAAATATTGAAATCCTACCAACCAACTTCTCAGATCACAAAGGTATAAAACAAGAAATAAATTTTAGAAAGAAATCAAAAAGGCTCACAAATACATGGACACTTAACAACATTCTCCTAATGAATCAATGGGTTAACGACCGAATCAAAACAGAAATCAAAGACTATATGGAGACTAATAACAACAACACAAAGCCACAACTTCTGTGGGATGCAGCAAACGCAGTTCTAAGAGGAAAGTATATTGCAATCCAGGCCCATTTAAAGAAGGAAGAACATTCCCAAATGAACAGTCTAAAGACACAATTATTGAAATTGGAAAAAGAAGAACAAATGAGGCCCAAAGTCACCAGAAGGAGAGACATAATAAAGATCAGAGAAGAAATAAATAAAATTGAGAAGAATAAAACAATAGAAAACATCAATGAAACCAAAAGCTGGTTCTTTGAAAAATAAACAAAATAGATAACCCCCTAGCCAGACTCATTAAGAGAAAAAGAGAATCTACACACATAAACAGAATCAGAAATGAGAAAGGAAAAATAACGACGGACCCCACAGAAATACAAAGAATTATAAGAGAATATTACGAGCATCTATATGCTAACGAGCTCCAAAACCTAGAAGAAATGGACAACTTCTTAGAAAAATACAACCTTCCAAGACTCACCAAGCAAGAAACAGAAAAACTAAACAGAACAATCACCAGCAATGAAATTGAATCACTAATCAAAAAACTACCCAAGAACAAAACCCCGGACCTGATGGATTCACCTCTGAATTCTACCAGACATATAGAGAAGAAATAATACCCATTCTCCTTAAAGTTTTCCAAAAAATAGAAGAGGAGGGAATACTTCCAAACTCTTTCTATGAAGCCAGCATCACTCTAATACCAAAACCGGGCAAAGACCTCACTAAAAAAGAAAATTACAGACCAATATCCCTGATGAACGTAGATGCAAAAATACTCAACAAAATATTAGCAAACCGAATTCAAAAATACATCAAGAGGATCATACACCATGATCAAGTGGGACTAATCCCAGGGATGCAAGGATGGTACAACATTCGAAAATCCATCAACATCATCCATCACATCAACAAAAAGAAGAACAAAAACCACATGATCATCTCCATAGATGCTGAAAAAGCATTTGACAAAATTCAGCATCCATTCATGATTAAAACTCTCAACAGAATGGGTATAGATGGCAAGTACCTCAACATCATAAAGGCTGTATATGACAAACCCACAGCTAACATCATACTTAATAGCGAGAAGATGAAAGCTTTTCATCTAAGATCGGGAACAAGACAGGGGTGCCCACTCTCTCCACTGTTATTCAGCATAGTACTGGAGGTCCTGGCCACGGCAATCAGACTAAGCAAAGACATACAAGGCATCCAGATTGGTAAAGAAGAAGTCAAATTGTCACTATTTGCAGATGACATGATACTGTACATAAAAAATCCTAAAGACTCCACTCCAAAACTATTAGAACTAATATCTGAACTCAGCAAAGTTGCAGGATACAAAATTAACACACAGAAATCTGTTGCTTTCCTATACACTAATGATGAGCTAACAGAAAGAGAAATCAGAAAAACAATTCCATTCACAATTGCACCTAAAAGAATAAAATACCTAGGAATAAACCTAACGAAGGAAGTGAAAGACCTGTACTCTGAAAACTACAAGACAATCCTAGGAGAAATTAAGGAAGACACTAACAAATGGAAATGCATCCCATGCTCTTGGCTAGGAAGAATAAATATTGTCAAAATGGCTATACTACCTAAAGCAATCTACAGATTCAGTGCAATCCCTATCAAACTACCAACAGCTTTCTTCAATGAACTGGAACAAATAATTCTAAAATTCATATTGGAACCACAAAAGACTCCGAATAGCCACAGCAATCCTGAGAAGGAGGAATCAAACAGGGGGAATTACGCTCCCTGACTTCAAACTCTACTACAAAGCCACGGTAATCAAGACAATTTGGCACTGGCACAAAAACAGACCCACAGACCAGTGGAACAGAATAGAAAATCCAAACATTAACACAAACACCTACAGTCAATTAATATTTAATAAAGGAGCCTTGGATATACAATGGGGAGATGACAGCCTCTTCGGCAGCTGGTGTTGGAAAAACTGGACAGCTACATGTAAGAGAATGAAACTGGACTACTGTCTAACCCCATACACAAAGATAAAGTCAAGGTGGATCAAAGACCTGAATGTAAATCATGAAACCATAAAACTCTTAGAAAAAAACATAGGCAAAAATCTCTTGGACATAAACATGAGCGACTTCTTCATGAATATATCCCCCCGGGCAAGGGAAACAAAAGCAAAAATGAACAAATGGGACTACATCAAGTTGAAAAGCTTCTGTACAGCAAAGGACACCATCAAGTAGAACAAAAAGACATCCTACAATATGGGAAAATATATTCATAAATGATGTATCTGATAAGGGGTTGACATCCAAAATATACAAAGAACTCACGCACCTTAACAAACAAAAAGCAAATAATCCAATTAAGAAATGGGCAGAGGACATGAATAGACACTTCTCTAAAGAAGAAATTCAGATGGCCAACAGGCACATGAAAAGATGCTCCACATCACTAATCATCAGAGAAATGCAGATTAAAACCACAATGAGATATCACCTCACACCAGTGAGGATGGCCAACATCCAAAACACAAACAACAACAAATGTTGGTGAGGATGTGGAGAAAAGGGAACCCTCCTACACTGCTGGTGGGAATGCAAATTAGTTCAACCATTGTGGAAAGCAGTATGGAGGTTCCTCAAAAAACTCAAAATAGAAATACCATTTGACCCAGGAATCCCACTCCTAGGAATTTACCCCAAGAATGCAGCAGCCCTGTTTCAAAAAGACAGATGCCCCCCCCCCTTCCATTTCTTGGCTATTGTAAATAGTCAAGAAATGGAAGGAACCTAAGTGTCTATCAGCAGATGAATGGAAAAAGAAGATGTGGTACATATACACAATGGAATATTATTCAGCCATAAGAAGAAAACAAATCCTACCATTTGCAACATCATGGATGGAGCTAGAGGGTATTATGCTCAGTGAAATAAGCCAAGCCGAAAAAGACAAGTATCAAATGATCTCACTCATATGTGGAGTATAAGAACAAAGAAAATAACTGAAGGAACAAAACAGCAGCAGACTCACAGAACCCAAGAACGGACTAATAGTTACCAAAGGGAAAGGGACTGGGGAAGATGGGTGGGAAGGGAGGGATAAGAGGGTAAAAGGGGCATTACGATTAGCAGACATAGGGTGGGGGGGCACGGGGAGGGCTGTACAACTCAGAGAAGACAACTAGTGACTCTATAGCATCTCACTACACTGATGGACAGTGACGGTAATAGGGTTGGTGGGGGGGACCTGATGAAGGGGGTAGTTTAATCACCACAATATTGCTCATGTAATTGTAGGTTAATGATACCAAAATAAATTAAAAATAAATAAATAAACAAAAAAGCCTTTGGAACAACAACAAAAAAAGAACACCAACTAACAAATGCAGGAGGAATAGCAGATGAAGAATATTGCCATTTTGAAATCACCAGCACAATTTGATAAAGAATCATCAAGATGCTAAAATCATGGGTGAAATAAAGAAGTTTATTAGGAAGGTACTTAATGTAGCAGGGTATATAAAATTGTGAAAAAAACAATTAGGAAAATATTAAAATTGTACTAAGAATGGATGTTAGAATACTTCAATAATAACAATATGATGACTATATAAAAAAGGCTACAGAGAAAGGAAATGTTTACAATATAGATACAAAAGTTTTACATGTATTGTGACTGTAACTATATTAAAAAGAGTTTCCACATAGACAAGGAGGACTAGAGGAACACTCAAAAAACAGCCAGCTAATAACACTGATCTTAATAGGGGATCTTTTAGTGAGTATTTACCTCATTTAGCCAGGCATCATGCTAAACCGTCTATGTACACTATTGTATTTGGTCATCACAACTCCTATGAGATGTAAGGAAACTGAGGCCTAGCGAGATTTCCCCAAACCAGGAAGTCCATTTCACTTAACTACCACGCTTTACTACCTGTAAGTTAAAGCACAATAATTTTTTCCAAAATAATTTTCCTTTGTTTTTATATATCTATAATAAATTACAAACTAGATAAGCTCAATCATTCCAGACTGATTATTGGGAGTCATGAATCACTACAACAAAACCAAAACCTCCACTATGTATAAGGTACACTAATTCCAACCCAGGCAGAAAATAATTCACATAAGGCAGACATTACTGGAAATCACCCCACAGGAAGTACTGCAACACAATCGAAGTCAAAGTAGGGACAAGACATGTGGCCACTGGACAGCCGCCCGAACAAGCCCCGACTCTGCCTGTTTTAGTGTTTTGGCCATTAAAAGAAAGCCAAGTGTCCTCAGGTCTCCAAAGAAACAAAAAGCAGCCTATGGGAAAGGGTTTGTGGAAATTGAGGAATATCCTGGGCCTGTGAGAGACTGAATCCTGTAATACATTTCAAGGAAACACTTCCACGTAACATCACATAACTGAAGAGCCCTCATATGAACATCAAAGCAAAGCAAAACAAAACATCTTGGAATGAATCCTACCAAAACATGCTATGATGGCACACTTATGGTGATACCATCTTCTGTAACGTATTTTTTTTTATAAAAATAGAAAAATAGCAAACTTACCGCTGATTGTTTATATCCTCTGACCCCAGTGGTTTAGAATCAGAAAAAAGTGTCACCCTCCTTGAAGCCATCTTGGCATCAATAGTTGAATGGGTGGAAATGAGACTCTGGACCAGTTCATGGGTGGGCCTCACCTCATCCTGTCAAGGCCACCGAGAAAGAGAAAATGAGGAACACACAGGGATTCTGGAGACACTGGCTTCAATCAGCACCCCAAAATTACCCTAAACATAGTTCCTGAGAACCTTTCTGCCACAAAAAAGGAAAAGAAAATTCTTACAACAAACTATAATTGATTTCACTCTTCAATGAACTTCTCTAAAGTTCAAAGGCGATACAATCTGATAACTTAAATACTTAGCGAGAAAAACCTTAGGTGCCAATGCCACAGAAAGCATTTATCTTAGCTGCATAAAATCGCACTGCAGAACAGAGAAATAAAAACCTGGAGTCCAATAAAAGAGGGGTTGCTGCCTTTGATTGAAAATTTTTTCACTTCAGGAAATTTACTGCACAGAAAGATCCCCCCAGTGAGCAAAGCCGCACGCATCAGGGAGCACCTGCAGCATGTTCAAGCCAGGGGAGACTGGGGGTGAGCCCACGGCCTCCAAGGGTCGGTTCAGCAAATGAGGTTTATCCACACAATGGAATACTACACAACTCTAAGTAAAGACTGAAGCAGCACTGTAAATGCTAACAGGAAACAAGGGACCACATAGTCTCGGGCCCCCCATAAGTTGCAAAAGCATTTACACTTGGAGCTCCTAAAACAAATATTACTTCTTTCTCTCTCTCACCCACACATACAAGTGCCATACATAAATATGTGATAACCTAAATATACATAATCTAAATAAATATGAATATGTTTAGAGGCAATCAGAAAAAAATAAAAGAACAACCAAAGAGCACTAGAAACAATGATTTTATATAGAAATGGGAGATACAGGCACCAAACTGCTTAAAGTGCTTACTGGGAGACAGAGGATCCCCATGACATTAATTGCAGGAAATACTTGATGCAATCAAGTACTCTGTATATTTACAATATGCATTGTGGACTTTATCACAAATATGAATCAAGATAAAAGCTTCAGTAAATAACAGCTGACTACATTACATTCCTACGACTTCCTGCTCACCGGTTCCTGGAAGCCATGGCTGCCACCAAGGTCAACATAGACGGCATCTTTGTCATACAGCACACCACCAACTCCACAGAGGGGTGCATAAACCAGCTTCTCCTTCTCATTTAAACAGCGCTTCTTCTGTTGCTCAGGAAGCGTGCAGGAGTCTGGGAGGAAAGTGACGTCACTCACAGCAAAACCTCCTACACCTGCAGGACAGACACAGGAAGGTGGCTCCAGCTGACAAGCACACCGACTGTCTGCACAAAGGGCCCACAGTCGGAAGTGTCCAACCACAAGGGCACTGTTTGACACTGGCTCTGTCTCTTTAGCTGACAAACACCGTCAGAGCAGAGGAGCTTTGGCCAACTAACACCTTTGCTGGCCAGAGCTGGGTTACTCTTCAAACCATCTGTCTTGTTTGGCCATTTTGTTCAGTTTTCCTGAGAAATGAAGTCATCCTAAGAGTTTTACAAATACAGTGTATCACAACAAAAGGATACCTGGCATGTGAACTTGGCTTTTATTTTTCAAGTGTGCTCCTCTCAAATAACCATAAAGAGACACCTTTCGGTCACACTTGCTATTTGTCCGGATATCTTCTGGGTTTGTCAGATCTTCCATCCTAGTAAAGCAAAACCCAATCATACAGCAGAAATGAATGTCAAAGTTCTACTTCCCTTCACATGTCAGTGATTCATCAAATTCACTAGTTCCTAAACACACTGTTTAGAAAATACAGAAATAAGCACAGTTCATCTACCAGAGGAAAACTATCATACACATGACACCCTTCTTAGGTTTTTATGTTACACATACTCTGTAAGTAAGACACCAGAAATGGGAAAACTTGTATCTGGAGTCAGGGAAGAGTTAAAGAACATTCCAAGTAAACCCTCTATGGAAGAGGGTTAAGCTTTCATCTGGCTTTTCTAGTGTGTCTTAGATTCTGGCGGGTAGAGAAAGAGTATTCCAGGTTGGGAAAACAGTATGAAAAAAATCATAAAGGAAGGAAAGCCTGGGGCACATGTGAGTGATTGGAACATCATGGTCTAAATAGAGTATGACTAAAAATTAAGGTCGAAAAAGCAGGATGGGGCCACATCATGTAGCCTTAAATGCTACAAAAACTTCACATTTCCTAAACATTTCATACTTTATTCCTGAAGCCACAGCATCTTTAAATAATGTTAGACATCCCCACTACTCAAAAATGAGCAGAAAATAAGCTCTATTGTTGTTCTCTTTCTAACCTTTTTAGTTTTGCAATATATGGGCCAGGAAGAAAAAATTTATATTCCTTTTTTACCTGTCTGTCACGATATAAGGGTGAGAGGTTTGCCATGTAAGGGACCTAAACTTCGTAACTGTAATAAAATGCCCCAGATTGTGAATTTCTTGGTTTTGATATTCTCCATGAACCATTCCAGAAAGGAACAACAGCTGGGCACCCTAAACATTAAAAATAGTAAGAATAATAAAATTAAATTTCAATTAAATTCTTGTCAATATTGTACCAAAATAAAGGCCTCTAAGTAAGAAGCAGTCCTGAGGGAGACTTGCCACCACCACTGTGCTGTGCTTCCAGAACTCTGCTGGCTTCTTTCAGGACTCATTTTGTTAGGGCTTAACTGGGGAAGAATTGCAGATACACTTAGTTTCCCTCCAGTCAAGCAGTGAAATCTGTCTGGAGTACCGGAAGAGAGGGTGGTGAGGCTCCTGGACCAGAAGAAGTTCTGTGGCCAATGGGGCACAGCGGTGGGGAGGGGAGAGAGGAAGAGCATGACGTGTGCCCTACAGTTCCTGGTCCTGGAATCAGGACAAACTTTGGGTAAACTCTACTAAATCACAAATATAAAATACCCTGAGCCAGACACTGCCTGGTGCTGGGGATACAGAGACAAATCAGACACACCAAGGGGTCTGGAATAAGGACTATGTTGAGGAGATAGTCCAGGAACTATGAACATAAAGGAAGTTCAGGAGGGGAATCCTGTAGAAATGGTTGTTAATCTGTCCTACTCATCCTATTTTTAAAGGATTGCAGTGCTAGTACTCAGTAATTAATTCTCTTCCTATCGGGTAGACTTCTGTCCAGAACCTGTGTTTTAATCGCTTCTTTGTCTTCTTCAGTTGCTTATTATATTTGAAGGAATCTAGGTGAGTAAAAATGCCCGTAACTTTAGGAAAGCCATGTACTTGACAGATGTTTAGAAATTCAAATGTTTCCATTTCAAATCCAAAGCTGGCATCTATAAGCATCAAAACCTAGAAACAGAAGACACAATTTCTCATGGAAGCTACCCAAAGTAGACCATCAGCAAATTGTGGCCCATGGGCCAAATCTGGCCCACCACCTGTTTTTAACTAATGTTTTATTGGAACACAGCCACGTTAATTCATTTATGTATTGTTCACATCTGCTTTGCAGGCTACAACAGCAAAGTTAAGTAATTCCAACTTGAAAGTAGGACCCACAAAATCTACTGGGCCTCTACAGAACCTTTGCTATCTGGCCCCTTACAGAAAAAGCCTGCCAACTCCTGCTGCAGACTAAACCAAACAATTACTTAGGCGTCACCATGATGGAGAAACCACCACCCTTTGACTTGTTCTAAAAGGCAACTGTAAGGCAACATCCACCACAATATAAACATCCATTTCAAGAATGTGGGTGCATGAGACATGACTCAGGAAAGGCTGGTCTAATTTGGCCCTCACCTGAGAAATTCTCACTTCAAGAAATGAAGTTTTCTGTAAGGTAGTTTTAAGTCAAATAACAGGTCTCTACCAAGGAAACCAATGAACAGATCTCTGACACCCAAAAAATGGGAAGAAGTGATAATAAATAAAGAATATAAAAAAATGTACAGACATTTTTGTTTCAATCTCCTTATAGGGACAAAAGAAGTTTTTTGCTGAGAATTATATAGTAGGAAAGTTCTATCTTATATGTTAATTTGTAACATGCAATTGCTGAGAAACTAAAAAAAAATAAGCCTACCAGTTTAGAACTGAGTCAAAAAATAGTTATGAATGGTAATTTATGAGAAAATACAAGCAGGTAAGACCAATTTTTTTTAAATTTATGACTCTTCAAACATGTAAAATAATTTCAGAGTTCTAATTTTAAGTTATTAAAGACATCTTTGTTCTCATCTCTTGGTAGCAAGATAAAATAATCACAACAACAAAAAAATGAAAACAAAAGGTAAACATGGAAGCAGTGTAACAGAATGCACAATAACAGGCCTTGGAGTTAAATTTGGCTCTCCTATTGGGAGAATTTAATTCAATAATGTTTAAATATACTGCCTGTCATATCATTTGGACTCATTAAATAAAGCTACTTAATACTACACATTACAATTTGGTGAAACATATCCAGAAACAAACACAAGCACACCTATTACCAGAGAAACTCTTTAAGGTTTACGAACAAACAAATTCTATAAAGAAAAATTCTTAAGCTTTTCTCCTGGGCAAAAAAAGGCCAATCTGTACTGACGCTCGAGGCAAGGACGATTCCACAGGAAAGACTTGCCACATTTTAGTAAAAGAAATGTGGCATGCAGCCCCATGTCCTTCAGAGCTGGAACAGACTCCTAAATCCAAACATCGTCTGCAGAGGCTCCGACTGCTGAAAAAGAAAGAATAGAAGAACAGTCGGGCTCCCGCTAAACATACCTGTGAAAGGATCGCGCCGTCCCCACGGCACACTGGACCGCGAAAGCTTTGGGGTTTCTCTTCCCGGCATCTTCCTCATCGCCGAGCTGGAGAGCTTGCAGATGTTGTTTCTTCTTCTTCTCAGCTTCGGGCCCATTGTTTTTCTTTCTGTGTTTCTTCTGGTCTTTAATTTCCATGGTGGCTCTCTACCAATCCACAAGTACCTCTAACCTACACGGAATGGGAGGGGGCGAGGGGGCATTTTACAACCCAGACAACACCCAGGGAAAAATAGTAAATTTCATTCATTTCTTTATGAACAAATAGGTACGTGTTCATCCAACAGGAGTAGAAACTGCTTAATATTATCCCCATTTTGCTTCTCTGTTATGCTATAGTTACCTCCGCTTACGTTATTTTTTATTCTTTTTAAGTGTTCATATCACAATTGTCTGTTTCTGCAATGGAAATAATTCTATACTGTTCAACACAGTAGCCACTACCCACCTGCAGCTACCGAGAACTTAAAATGAACCTACTGAAACTGAGAAGTTGAAATTTCATTTCAATTAATTCAATGTCTTTTGTGCCATGCAGTGTGGGCCGTATCAGAAGGCTGCACCGACAGTCTGGGGTTTCCCACGGACACACATCAGCGAAAATAGTCCACATACATCAGCATAATGTCAAGATGACTAACCGGGAATTAGGAGAGCTGAGTTCTAGAAACCCTTTGCAACTAACCAGCTGTGTGGCTTCAGGATATTATTTCTCTTTTCTGCCGTATTTTGGTTCCAAACGTATACGGATGCCCTTCTCCCTTTCGGGGGGCGTGGGAAAAGCAAGATTTGGAGTCACCCGCTAGGATTACCCTGCCAACCCTCCACCCTGACCCGGCTCTCGCAAGCATTCGGAAGGAGGAATCATTGTGAGCAGACTAGGAACGCCACCTCGGCGTTCCACGCCAGGCCAGGCCGCCCCCGACGGCGGGTGCGCGCCCATCCCCCTGCACCCCAGCCAATCACGAGCCTCCTCCGTTCTCCCTGCTCCCCCCAGGGACCCGGAGTACTTCTCCAGCAGATACGAAATAGGCCTGTCCAGCGCATGAGGTGCTCCTCGGAAGCAAAGGCTATCCGGAAGGACCTTATCATGCGCGCAACCTGCGGTCCTCCCACAGTCCCGACCCAGGACCCCGCCGTCACCGCCCACTTGGCCAGCGGCCGTTACCGGACTCACAACTGCTCCCGCTACTCAGGCCCGCAAGGGCAACGACGGAAACGGAAGGGCGCCTTACGCTCCCACTCCACACGCCGGTGGGAAACAAAAGGGGAGGAGCAACAGACCAGCGGAGGGAGACTTTCAGGGGCGGAAAGAACCGAAGAGGCTAGTGATTGGCTGAGGAGGCAAGGGCGTGGGCGCGCACGCGCCGTCGGGGGCGGCCTGGCCTGGCACGGCTACCTGGTGAAGGATGAAAGGGTAGGTGGCGTTCTTAGTCTGGTCGCCCTGAAGTGTCCGCGGGCTGTCCCTTCCGGAAGCCCCAGGCCGGAGCATCGCTCGGACAAGAGGCGCTCTGGTTCCTCCGCTTGCTCCTCCTGGGCGATTCCGCGGGCTGCCTCGGCGTGATTCCCTCTTTCGCTAGGACCAGCAGACTCGGGGCAGGGACAAACGGACGCCGCGTGACTGCCCCGGCCTGTCTGGGGCACCCGGAAAGGGCCTGGCCCTGGGGAACACAGCCTCGCGCAATTTTTTAGGCAGACTTGCCTTCCCGGTGCTCTGCTCTCCCCACCCGAAGGTTGGTTGTGGAGTCACCTAACCCCCATCTCAGCTGGGCCGGATGCTCTCGTGCCTGTAAGCCAGGCACATTTTCAGTTTGTCTCCCTTATGCCTTGGAGGTTTTCTTTCCTGTATGATCCCACCGTGTTCCCAAAGCTCCGTTTTGCTCCACCACAAAACTAGGCTCCCTGTAGAAACTGAGAGGTCCAGGACTTCATGCCTTCTCCCGGTCAGCTTGTTCCTCTCCCCCCACGTCCCACAGGCGCTCCCTGCAGAGTGAATACACTGGGCACACACTCTGCGCTCTGCCGTGCTGGGGAGGCTGTCCTACTGGACACACACTCCCCTCATCGGAGAAGAGCTTGTAATTCTGTAACTCCTGCCGACACTACCCCTCTTACTTTTGCATATTCCAGTATACAGGCAAATGATCCTTCCAGCATTCTCTTGGCCTCCTGAATTCCACTCTTGTCCTCTGCTGCCTCAGACTCTCCCTCCACCTGGGATCATATCCTAGACCTTGTCAGGGCCGAGGACCGCAACTCCTGAGGCACCCCACTCTGATCACCACCTGCTATCTTTCCAAGTTACTATCCCTAGTGCCTGGACACCCAGAACTCCTGCGATCCTACCAGTACCTCCAATCCAGATCTTAACTACCTTCCTCACTTAATGACCGCTCTTCTATCCCAAGTAAGCTAGGTTGACCTCCATGGTCACTATCATCAGTCTCTTGCTTGCTTCCCCAACTTCCCCATCTCCCTGTCACTTCATCATAATCTGCTTGGAAGATGAGAGCCCTGGATAAACCCAATCCTCCCTCTGCTACACGCTACCGCAAGGCAGCTAAACATAGCTGGAGGGAAACCCAGAACCATGCTTACTGCCCTCACTTTAATCAACCTAACTCTGCCTATACAGGTCTCTGCTAGGTCCATGCCGTTCTTCCAAATGGGCATTTCACACCCCTCGTCTTCAATCCTTCCCACTGCCTCCCCCTTCCTTGCTTCCTACTTCCCTAAAAAAATGGAAGTGGAGACTCGCACCACCACAAACTTTCACCACCTCTTCCACCCGTGTCCCTCTCTGCTGCCTGCCTGTGGCATAGATGAACTGCTGCTGCGTCCACCTAAAGGAGACATGCACTTGACCCCTGACACCAGTGGGCCGTGGCCGTAACCCCCAATGATACCTAAATCTCAGCTGGGGCTGGGGGTGGGGAGATTCGGCCTGGGCCCTCTATCTCTGCCCTAGGGTAGTGGCTGCTCCTCAGACCTGCTATTATTATATTCTTTAGAGTTCTCTTCTTACTATCCCATGCCTTGTTGCTCCAGTTCCCTGTTGGACTTAATAATTCTTAGTATAAACTTTTCCTTTTCCAATTATGATTTTTTCCTGATTGGACCCTGACCAATGCACCACCATTTGCCAACAACTTTCAAATTTATATCAATGACTCAGACCTCTCTCTTGAACTCCAGCTCCCTCCCTGATAAATCTATTGGGGGGTCTTACAGACATCTCAAATATAGCATGCCCAAATGGAACACATGATATTCCCTCTCAACTAACTGCCCAGTTTATCTCAGTTGATGACAGTTCATCCATAAAGTTGATTAGAGTAAACACCTCAGACATCCTTGTGACACCAGGAACTTCTGGGACAAAGTCCTGGAATCTACAGACATTCAAAATTCAAGCCTGGGCTGGAGAGCCCGCCTCCACTACCTCACCCAGGGCTGCACCGTTCAGGCATCAGAGGTTCCTAGAGTCCTCCATCTCCTCTGAGCCCTTCTGATTTGAGAGGGGATGTGAATCTGTATGTAATGTGAATGTAAAGCCAGGCCCTGCTCTGCCCTCCCATAAGTCTTGGGGCTGAAAGAGGGAGAATAGGCCCTGCGCTGGAGTCCTGGATTGCCTGGGTCTTTCTCTACAGCAGAAGGCCCGTTGCCACCCCCATTTTAGAGATGAGCACATTGAGCCTCAGAGACAAGCACACAGCTAGGGTCTGAGGGAGCCAAGATTACAACCGGGAGAGAGTCCTCCCTTCTACTCAGGACTCTGCAAAGCTTCCGTGCAGCGACATGCAAGTTGACCCGTTGTGGCTAAATGGGAAAAGCACGTTTAAATCACAATATAACTGAAGATATTCTGCATGTATAATAAAAAAGAGCCATGAAAGCAGGCCAGCCCAGGAAAACATAGCTGCAGAGTGCCTGTGCTGGGGAGAAGACCTGGCATTTGCCTCAGGCCACTGGCTTCTTCTGGCCGCCTGTGCTGAGGTTGCTCCACAACCTGAACCCCAGTCCGACCCTTTGGTTTGTTTCCCCAACTAGCTGGACTCTGTGTGGACTGAGAGATCGTTGTATCATACAGATGGGGAAACTTCCTCAGGCTCTGGGTTTCAGGCCTGAACTTCTGACTGTCCCCAAGAATGAGGACGTCTTCAACAGCAAATGACACATGTCAAAAGGACACAGGAACCAGGTCGCAGGGGCTGCCACTGAAAATCAAGACAACCCAAGCAAAATGAATCACGGTAGGAATGATAAGTAATCCATGAGTCTAGACTCCTTCTTAAGAAACATTTTTTTGAGTGTTTCTTTTAATCACAAACGAGTGTTTATTATTTTTCAAGCATTTTTTCTATGTTTGCAGAGATAATACAGCTTTTTTTGTTCTATTTATATGGTGCATATTAACTGATTTTCAGATTTTATTTATTTTTATTTTGGCATCATTAATATACAATTACAAGAGCAACATTGTGGTTACTAGATTCCCCCCATTATCAAGTCCCCACCACACACCCCATTAGCGTCGCTGTCCATCAGCCTAGTGAGATGCTGTAGAGTCACTGCCTGTCTTTGTGCTGTGCTGCCTTCCCCGGCCCTCCCCCGCTACATTACGTGTGCTGATCGCACTGCCCCGTATCCCCTTCTCCCTCCCGTCCCGCCCCGCCCCCAGTCCCATTCCCTTTGGCACCTGTTAGTCCGTTCCTGGGGTCTGTGAGTCTGCTGCTGTTGTGTTCCTTCAGTTTTTGCTTTGTTCTTATGCTACACAGATGAGTGAAATCATTTGGTGCTTGTCTTTCTCCGCCTAGCTTATTTCACTGAGCATAATCTGAAGGAAGCTCCTCGCTCAGGGCCGAGGAAGGGGATTCCAGGAGTGAAGAGGTCGTTAGGAAAAAGTTTGCAAAGGCTTCTCAGGTGGTCAGTGGTCAGAAACGGGGGTCAGAGAACGCAACTGATGAGACCAGCGAAGAGGAAGACTTCCTCAAAGAACAGGAGGATGGCGAGGAAGAGAGCCGCTGTTCCACAGGAACGGCAGGTGCGCTCATGTTTAATCGGCCGCCATGATAGACGCGGCACTGGAAATGCTCTACAAACAGAGCGCCTGCATTCGGGGGCTGCTGTCCTGGGGGCTCTGTTAGCCGCTCGCGTGCGCTGCACGTCAGGGGGTCGCGGGGTGAGCGGGCGGGGCCCCTGACGCCGGCGTTGGTCCCTCCAGGCGCCCCCAGGTGGAAGGAAGACCTTTCCCGGAGGGCCGCGGAGGCCTTTCTGAGGCGGCAGCAGGCAGCCCCGGACCCGCGAAGGCTCGTGTACGGGGCAGGTAAGAGCCCCGGCTCCGGGCGGAACGTCTGAACGTGTCGGGTTCCGAGGCTGTTTTCTGGGGAGGACGCGAGGAGGTCGGCGGGCGGGTCGGGCGGCGCGTGTGACGTCCTCCCGATACCCGGCGCCGCCGTCCGTAGTGGGCGGGGTTTCCGGTCCGCACGGGGCGTCACGCACAGACGTGCGCTTCCCGTGAACCTGTGACGAGCACACCCCGTTACGCCGGTTCCGTGCCCCCGGTACACAGCCCTTCCGGAGAACTTTTTGTAGAATTGAGCGCCAGGAAAATAGAAAGCGGCGAGCATTGTGTTGCGGTTCCCAGGGACGGTGTGAGGAGCGCAGGGCCGGCCGGGCGTGTACGCGAGCGGGAGCACCGGAGCCGAGGCTCCCTTCCTGCAGGTTCCGCCCGAGTCCGCGCGGTGACGAGGCCGGCGGACACCCCTCGGGAGAGGCCGGGGGCGCGCGGGGCTCGGCCTGCCCGCGTCCCTTCCCGCATCCCCTCGCCCCGCGGACCCGCTGCCGCCCTCTGGGAGGGCACAGGCCCTCCAGCCACGCGGAGCGGGAGCCGTCCTGGCCTCTCCCCGTCGGGGGCCGGCGCCCGCGGGCACCCGCCATGGCCGCCACACAGGGGGACACTTAGTCTCGGGTCCCCCGGGGTGTGGGTTTGTCTCACTTTCCCGTCACGGGGGTCGCCTCAGGGGCAGAGGACGATGACGAGGAAGACGGGGGTGCCGGGGAAGAGCTCGGAGGGCTGTTCCGTGTCCGCCAGCCCGCCGGGGAGTGTGGGCACCCGACCGACTCTCTGGACTGCTCCCGGCTTCCCGGAGAGGCGGCCCGCGACTGGGGCCCCTTGGTGGTAAGGCGGGGATGATGGTATGTTTGGCTTGGGAGACAAGTGGGGAATTGTTATAAGAGAAGACGGTGTGATTTCAGTATTGCTTACCTGTTACTAACTTCTCATTTTTATAGCAGGACAGTTCCCCAGACACTGGAATGGAGATTTCATGCACCCTCGTCAATGACATGGTTTGAGTTGAGTCAGGCCTCGTGCATTGTGTTATGGAGATAATGAAAATGTTCGACCAAAGTGTGGGTGGTAGTGTTAATCTTTAGTTGGAAGCATTGCACATAAGTTTTCATACTTGAAATTTCATGCTTGAGATATTGTGTTTTATACTAGGATATATCCAGTGTCCCTGAGTTAACATCTATGATATCTACTATTCATAAACAAACATGGATCCGGGATGCTGATAAGCTTTCTTAACCTTGCTCAGCGCTCTCTAGTCACACTGGAATTCATTTAGTTCTCCGACTTGTCAGGCTTAATCTCCTCTTTGGCCTCTTGCCCTTCTATGTTCTCTTCTGGAATGTTCTGGTCTTCCCAAGGCTGGCTTCTTTTGTTCATTCATTTTAACTTATATGTCATTCTTCAGAGAGGCCCAATCACTATCACATTACCTATTTTAATTCACTGAGCACTTTATGAGATTTTATGTAACCATTTTTATAGTAAAATTTAATACAGATTATAGAAACCCACCTAAAACAATTGTTTAACTCAGTGGATTACTAGGTGAGTAACCCTGTAACCACCATGAGTCCATCCCAGTCATCATCCTCTGCTCCCTGCAGAACAGGAACCATGTCTCTCTGGGTAATGACAGCCTTCTTTTCTTCATCATTGCATCATCCAAGTTTGCATCAGGAACCACCAAAATTTACTTTTACCAGGGGTTTTTTTTTTCCACTATGCTTTTAAGTCTCTTAATCTATAATCCTCCCTTCCACCCATCTCGTTTTCCCTTATATTTTATTTGTTTAAGAAACCAAATATATGTGGAATCTAAAAAAACAAAACAAATCGACTCATAGACACTGAGAAGAGACTGGTGGTTACCGTCGGGGAGGGGTTGGTATGGGCAGGTAAAGTAGGGGAAGGAGATAAAGTGGCACAAAATCTGTTACAGTATAAATTAGCACAGAAATGAAAGTACAGCATAGAGAATATATGGTTCTGTAACGTCTTTCTATGTTGACAGTTACTTACAGCAGTTGGGGTGAGCATATAATAATGTAGATAACTGTTGAGTCACTATGATGTATACTTGAAACCGATATAATATAGTGTACCAACTATACTTCAATTAAAAAAATCCTCAGAAAAAAAGAGAAGCCAGGTGTTTGATGCAGAGTTTCCCACATTGTGGACTTCGGGGGTTTGGGCATTTGTCAGCTCCTCTCCTCTGCAT
>JAQQAC010010345.1:0-14203 GCA_029783875.1 Phataginus tricuspis | reverse complement strand
ATCAGTTTCTTATAGGTGAATGTCGCAGATGAGGTCCGCAACTAGGGCATGTACACATGGGAGGATGCATGACAAGGGGCCTGGGGTTCCCCAGCATTCTGCTTCTGTGTCCCTCTTACCTAATGCAATCTAGTCTCTTCCTGGGGGGTTTCAGCAAGGTCTGCTGTAGGTCTGAAGCACTTTTCATTTGCATATTATTATGGAACTGGAGCTTCTAAAAATGAACATCTCAGGATTTATGGCAAATTGAAAAAGCCTCCTCCTTGAAAGTGAGTCTCAAGTGAAACCCAGTGAGGACAGTTGTTCCTGGCCAACCAGGAAATGTTGGCGTTGGCAGCTGTTTCATGACTACGGTTCTTCCTTGTGAACTCTAACCAGGGTAACTGGGAAATGATATGTTTGTATCGGTGACTATTACAGAACACAGTTTGGACTGTTGGTTTAAATATCTTGAGACAGGCTGTTTAAATATTTTATTTCCAAGTTGGAGCCAGCAGTCTATACTGTGTATCCAGACCCTCCTCCTCAGACATTTCATGAGGAAGTAGAAGATCTTCAGTTCAACATGTAAGACTCTCGAGAAAACAAAAGAGATGTTCATAAGGAAATAGTGGGTTGGGGTTCAGCGCAGCCCTCAGAGGACCTGCAGGAGGGTTTCTGACAGAAACCCCAAAGCTAGAGGTCTCTGAGAGCCAATGCCCCTAAGGGGAAGATAATACAAAGAGGAAGCTGACTTGGCAAATCTTTCGCCATCTGGTCAACTGTCCACAGATAGATCAAATTACACATTCATTCGTTCAATTAATATATACAAAGTGCCAACTCCAGGACCTGTACTGTTGCAGCTCGGCCCTGGGGATACAGGGGCGAACGGAGCGGGCATCTCAGACACTACTCGTGAGAAAAGCTGCTGTGGGTGAGACCCTATGGGCACGTGAGGAAGGGGAGAGGAAGTTATTGGCCCTGTGCTCAAGGGAGCTCCATATTTAGGAAGGAAGCAAGAAAGACACGAACCCAGGGGAAGCTCACCAACTCTAACCACATGCCTGATTCAGGGAATCAGTAGATAAGATGGTAGACAAGTGAAGGCTACAGAGCTAGGGACCCTCCCCACAGTAAGAGGTAGGATTCAGCCAGACCATACTCCTCACTTTATACTTCAGTCTAAATATCTGAAACCGGGATGCCGTGGTCTTTACTTCCTAAGTCTGACCACATTTTCCCATTTCTGACATGCCCCACTCTGGTTTCCCACCTGGATTTCTGCAAATGTGTTCAGATCGATCTCCCTGTGTTCACATTTGCACCTCAGCGCTCAGCTCTCCACACGGTCCCAGAGGGACCTCACAACCGCAGATCAGACTCTCACTCCCTGCTTGAAATCCACTGGCTTCTCCCAAACTTAGACTTAAAACCCACTCCAAGCCCTCGCCTTGTCTTCCTGTCTAGCACAGCGGGTCCCTGACCTTACTGCCTCACGCTCCCCCACTGGGCCTTTGCACATGTTATTCTGCCCACCAGAATGCTCTTGCCGTTCTAGTCTGCACATGGCCAGCACCTTCTTCTTATTCAGACAAGCCCTCCCGGACCCACCCCCTTGTTTAAAGATGTGCCTCCTCATTATTCTCTCTCTTATTTTGCTTTATTTATAGACTTCACCACCTGCAATTCGGTTTCCCTATTAATTTACTTGACTATTGTCCTCGTGAATGTAAGCTCCTTGAGAGAAGGGGTCTTGCTTTTTCACACTGTATTCCCAGCAGCTGGAACATATCTCAAAAGATAGCAGGTCCTGGAGAAACATCTATTAAATAAATTTTGTTCATTTTAACCTACCTCAGCAGGCAAGTTTTGAGGGAGAAGTGCGATAAGATACTGGGAAATTTGGGGGAGCTGCTCAAATGTGTGTGGTGAGAGTGCAGACAAAGATGATATTGTGGGAGCCGAGGGGGAGAAAGACGGTGGTTTTGCCTCATCTCCCAAATGTGGCTGAGAAGTTCCAGTGGACCCGGCCCATTGTGGGTCCATTAGTGACACGATAAGGATCTCCCTAACGTGACATATTTTATAGTCCATCTACACGCCTGAGCTAATCCTTGTTGATAAGAGACAAGGA
The DNA here is from genome assembly GCA_029783875.1 of Phataginus tricuspis. Lineage (NCBI taxonomy): Eukaryota > Metazoa > Chordata > Mammalia > Pholidota > Manidae > Phataginus > Phataginus tricuspis. The sequence continues at coordinate 12,087 of JAQQAC010010345.1, read as the reverse complement.
GATCATTAGGAGAGGTTACCCTTGCCTAGGACTTCTTCACCGGGACACACTGGCCACAAACCACCCAGCTCCCCACCCCCAGGAAGCACCCGTCCCTGTCTCCCCAGAAGCTGCCCGGCTTGAAAGGAGCCAAGCCAGTCCACAATCACCTTGGCGTGGCAGGTGCTTCTGAGGCCCGGTTTGCCCGTCTCTGGGAGCTGTGTTCGCCCAGTAACCCCACCACCACCGCCATGGGGGAGCCCACCTGCCGCCAGGAGGCCCCAAGGCTTCCTGCTTCTTGTGAGGCTCCCAGCAACTCCATCAGGGATGCGCATTACGTTATTTGCGTTTACAGCTGGAAAAAACTAGGCCCAGAAAGGCAGCGGGACTTGCCCAGGCCCCACTAGTCAGTCAGCAAGTGAAAGAGCAGGGCCATGAGCTTAAGTCTGTGAATTTGTCCAGTTTCCCCTCCAGTGAAATGGTCTGGATCAGCTATGTGGAATCTTTTTTGGGGGCGGTGGAGGGGGCGATTTGCAGGGACAAATGCATTAAATGCCTGCATATAGAAAAAAACCTCGAGGCTGTAGATTCGGGGAGAGGACATGGAAACAAGGTCCTTTCCCTGGGTCCTAAGTCAGGGCCTCTTGGACACCCCCAAAAAGAAGGCAGGTGGAAGCGTCTAGAAACGACGCCCTTACAGTCTTGGGACTGAGCATCTGTGAGGAGAAAAGGAGCAGGGACTTTGCACAGAAGGACCCCAAGGCCACTCTCCGCAGCGTGTCTGTTTAAGCCTGAAGATTCGGCTTGGAAGTGGCAGGACGGGCTGTCGCGGAGGGGCTGCAGTTCCAGGCGAGGCCACGTGGGCGCGCTGTTGTGCAGCGAGTGAGGGCGGCGCGTGGGGGCGGCGGCGCTGGGAGCCACTTCCCGCTCCTCGGTCCCCGCCTGGCCCCTCGCCTCCGCCTGTCGCCGCCCCCGCCAGTCCTCCGGCCTGCGCTCCCGCCCGGCCCCGCGTCCCCGCCTGGCCCCGCGCCCCCGCTCAGCCCGGCGCGCCCTCCCGGCCCCGATCCCCCTCTGTCCTTGGGCCCCGCGCTCCCTCCCATCCTCCTCGTTCTCGGGGCCCAGCGTTCCCCCTCCCCGCGCCCCTCCCTTCCCTGGGCCCCACGCTCGCCCGCATCCTTGGGTCCCGCGCCCCCTCCCATTCTTGGCCCGAGCCCTCTCGTGGGTGGGGCAGGATCGAGGGGGCCGGCCTTGCTGTGCGCGAATGCAGGCCTACCCAGAGGGGACCCAGATGTGTCTGGGGCAAACCCCTGGGTGAGGGGTGGCTCGGCCTGGACCAGCTGTGCCTGAGGCCCATGGGCATTCTGACGGCTTCCCGCGGTCGTCAGGGCGCCTGGCATGGAAGGAGGTGGGCTTGGGGAGCTGAGAGGGGCGCCACGCGGGGATGCTGAAGGGCCTGGTGCTGTGGAGGGGGACAGAGCAGCCTGCCAGTCAAGGGGGCACCACTGCCCACTGGGCCCAGGGGCTGCGATGGGGAACCCGGAGGGGCCAGGGACAGGCCCCCGGACGCGTGTTCCTCCTGTTCCTGCACAGTTGCCAAGGTCACCTCTGGTCGGCGGGCCATGGTGCTGGGGGAGCCTCAGGCGGCCTGGACGGTGGCACAGGCACACCCTTAACTCTGCAGAAGCGGAGCATGCGTGTGACACACAGAGCCGCTGGAGAGACGTGCTAACTAGAGAACAGGCACTCTTCCAAGGAGAATGCATGGGAGCCCTCCTGAGTGGAGAACCAGGCGAGCGAGAGGGGCGCGGGTTTCCATCCCCTGTGGGGGTTAAAAAAGGGAGACATGTCCACCGGTGGTAGAGCGCAAAGACCATGATTTTTCCACAAGAGGGAGAGAGAGACAGAGAGAGATTGATTTTCTTGTTAGAGAACACACACACACGTGTGCACGCGCTCTTTTGTGACTAGGTGAACAGGAAAGCAACACGCAGGAACCCCTGCTCACACCCATGAAGTGTTTTTTCTTGAGCCTGTATGTGTGTTTTTCTAAACACGTGTGTGTTTCTTGACTGTCAGAGAAGACATTTCCAAGAGAAAAGGAGAATCAGAGAGAGGAAAGAGACGGGGGAACATACATTTTCTGCACCCCCTTCGCCCCCCCCCCACCAGGCACATAATGTTGTGCAAACTGAGAAACAGCGTTTGTTTCTCCAGGGATGCACACTTAGTAAGAGAATGGGAGACATATATGCCCAGCAGTGGGCCCAACAGGGATATTTGTGCTTCTGTGTGTGACAGAGAAAAAGGGAGAGAGACAAGGACACAAAGTGAGAGAGACAGACAGACAGAAAGAGAGGGTTTTGTTTTTCTATTTGGAAAAATAGCGCATATGTTTTTCTATCTGCAGGAAGATAAATCAAATTGACATTTTCTGCTTATCAGCCACACACATGTGAACTCACACACACTTTTCTTCTTTTCCAACATGTACTTTATATCATGTGTGTGCTTTTGTGGGAGAGGAAGTCATTTTGCCCATTGATGAAAAGCTTTAAAGGAACACTTTTCTGAGAGGGGAAAAAGGACATTTTCTGCCTGAAGATACACATGTTTCTGTGAGCCAAGCGTTAATAGGTGCTGGTATTTCAGGTGCTGCACATCTAGTGAGAAAACGGAGACATTCTGCCTGAGTGTGTGTGTGTGACATACACGGTTTGCTGCATGGAAAATGATGCTTTTTATTTTATGTTTTTGCCTGTAGGAAGAGGCAGTCTAATAAACGGAGAGTTTTTTCCCCCTACACAGGCGCGTGCACACACACACACACATGCACACAAAATGCTCTGAGTATGGAAAGAGCAAACACGTGTTTTTACCCATTGTGGTCTTTATGGGGCAGTGTGCACTTTTGCCCGGTGATTTTTAAAAAGTGACGTTTCTGAGTGGAAATAGAGAATTTTAATTTTTGCCTGGAGGCAAACACACATATTTTTTGCAAGCTGAGAAATAAGAGTGTGTGTATGTCTGTTGCTTTGTTTCATTTTCCAGGTAGAACAAATACAGAGAAGAGCCGCATTGTGTATGTTTGGGGGGGGAGTTTTTTTCTTTCTGGAAAAAGAACATACCTTTTTCTGCTTGTAGAGAGTCGGCTCAACACACAGAGAATTTTTTTTGTTTAAAGCCCCGTGGATCTCTTCTTGCTCCGTGTGTGTGTGCATGTGTTCAACAGTGGTGTGTGAGGGTGTCATTTGTGCCCCAGTAGCAGAGAGCTTTAGAGAGAGACTTTTCGGAAAGACAAAGAGAATACATTCTGCCTGGAGGCAGGCACATTTTCCTATGAGCTGACAGTCATGAGGTGCTGGGTTATCTGGTGGTGCATCATGTTAGTGAGAAGAGGTGAGCCTCCTGCTTGAGTGTGTATGTGAGTGTGTGCCCGTGGGCGTGTAGAAAGGGTGCCGAGGTGTGAGTCTGCTTGCTCCAACCTGTGAGCACACGTGTGTGTGTGTACCTGTGTGTGTGCGCCGGGGCAGCATTTCTGCCTGCTGACAGACAGCTCCAGCCTTTTTTGTGAGCACGAACACTTTCCTTCTGAAGAACCTAACATGACTTTTTGAGAACCAGGAATGACAGAGAAAGAAGGTTTTTCAGGTGGTGCAAATTTATGGGGAGGGAGGACATTTTTGCATGTGCATGTGAGAGAGGGAGATGGATTTTTCTATCTAGAAAAAAAAGTATGCATTCCCTGTTTGAGGAAGAGACGGACCAATGGACACATGTGCTGTACATGCACACGAGTGTGTGTGTGCGTGCAGGCTCATCTCTGGTGTGAGACAGAGGACTGCTTCAGGGACAGGCACTTCTGAGTGAGAGAGACCATTTTCTGCTTCCAGAGAGACACAAAATTTTCCATTGAGGTGGTGAATGCTTGTGAGAGAAGGAGAGAGAAGTGTGAGTGTGTGTGTGTGTGTGAGGTTTCTTGTCTGATTTGTGCTTTCTGACCTGTGATGGCTTTCGGAAGGAGCCCTCTTGGAGAGAGGGAGAATGCCCCGTGTCTAAGGACATTGGCAGTTTTCTGTGAACCAAGAAGCTGAGGGAAAGTGCAGTGTCCTGCGGGCTGTGTGCGCTTGGGCAGGTGGGGGGACATTTCTGTCCCGGGTGCCACCCATGCATGAGTGAGCCGTGGGCAGGCTGGGGTTTTTTCTTGTCTGGAAAAAACACGTCTTTCTGAGCCTGCAAGGAGATGGACCAAAGCCACACATTTGTTTTTCATCTGCACGAGTGAGAACGCACACATGTGCACACATGCACACAACCACACGCATGTACACACAACCACACACGTGCCTGCACTTTTCTGTGAGGAAGGGGGTGAGTGTGGGAGTGTGCTCTCTCAGAGGTGCCTTGTATTACGGGGGTCGTTCCCGCTTTGTAACAGGGGCCTTCAGAGGGCGCATTCCTCAGCAAGAGGGAAGCACTTCTATCTGGAGACGGGGGCTGTGCTCCCGGCCCCAGAAATAAGAGGGAAGAGCTGGCTTTCTGGGGAGTATGAACAGGCCTTTCTGCCAGAGTGTGTGTGTATGTGCTCAAGACAGTTTTTTTCCACTTAGAAAATGGCACGTGCATTCCCTGTCTACGGGGCGATTCGGGCCCAAAGACAGGTTTCCATTTGGTTTGTCTTGTGGGTTTTTTTTGCACAGTACACATATGTGCACACACACACACCATTTTCTGAGTGTAGAAAGAGAGTGAATGTGAGTTTCTCTCCAATGTGTGTCTTTATCTCCCAGGATTAAGCGCCTTGGAGAGAGACTTTTCTGAGTAAGGCAGAACCTGTTCTCTGGAGGCGAGCACGCCAGTGGCTGGCTGTGCGTCGAGCACTAGGAGGCTTTCCAGGTGGTGCCTCCATGAGAGGGGAGGGTGTTCTGCCTGTGTGTGTGTGTGTGTGTATGTGTGTGCGCTTTCAGGACAGATTTTCTACCTGGAAAAATGAGACGTAGAGATGCTCCTGCCTGCAGGAAGAGACGAACAGTCCGTGAACAGAGGTTGTCTGCTGGCACACACGTGCACACACGTTTCCGAGTGTGCAAAGACAATGCTGGGGCAAGAGGAGGGCTTTTCTGGTGGGCTTTTTGTTGGGAGGGGGCCTTCGATCTCCGAGAGCAGAACACCCACAGGCGGGCGTTTGCAAGTCAGAGCACAAAACGGGCACTGTTTTCTCAGCTGGTGCATCCTTAGCGAGAGAAGCGAGACATTTGTTTGCCAGTGATACAACCTGAGAGAAAGGAAGACCTCTCTGCGCGTGTGCGTGCATTCGTGCGTGCGTGTGTGTGTGTGTGTGTGTGTGTGTGTGTGTGTGTGTGTGTGTAAGAAAGACGGCACTTGGTCTGCACGCCTGCTTTCAGAGAAAGAGACGGAGACTGAGACGTTTCCTGCATGTGTGCCCAGCACGCGTGCACACACACACACACACGCACACACACACACACACACACACACACACACACAAATTCTGTTCCTGCTGTCATTGTGGCTGAGCACTCCTGTCCGTCTACGCGTTCTTCTTTTGTGTGGAGTGTGTGTATGTGTGCATTTTGCCTAGTGAAAGAAAGGTTCCTAAAGAATCCTTTGGAAGAGAGGTGCTTCCTGGTTTCTGCCTGGGACACACACATTACTGTTTTACACACTGGGAAATAAAGAGTTGGTTTTGCCAGGGGCACATACTCAGTAAGAAAAGGGAAGACATATTTGCATGGGTGTGTGAGAGAGGAGATATGTTTTCTTTGTGACTAAAACAATTTAGGTATTAGCAAGACATTTTTTCTCATTGCAGGGAGAGACAAACCAACACAGAAAGACATTTATCTGCTACACACACAAACGCATATGTGCACACACAGGCAGACCCACACAATTTCTTCTTGGACAGAGAATTTATGTGTATGTTTTTCTCTCTGGGTGATACTTTCATAAGGGAGCCAGCATTTCTGCCCAGGGAGAACAAGCTTTAGAGACTCTCTGAGAGAGAATAATTTTTGCCTAACACACACTCACACACAGATTCACACACATAATTTTCTGAGAAATAGAGTGTTTTTTTCTCAAATGACACTTCACTAAAGACAGGAAATAATTTCTGTCTAGTTTTAAATCCAATAGAGGAAACTTCTGCCCAAGTGTGTGTGTGTGTGTGTGAGAGAGAGAGAGACAGATGGTTTTCTTCCTAGAAAACATTGTATATGTATTTTTCAACTTCCAAGGAAAAATGACCAATAAGCAGAGGACTTCTCTGTTTCTCTCTCCTCTGTGCTTAGGGAGAGGGGTCATTGCCTAGAGACAGAAATCTTTAGAGAAAGACTTTTGAGAGACAGAGGGAGCATTTTCAGTAGGGACTTGCACAATGGTCTATGTGCAGAAAAACAAAGACGATTTTGCATTTCAGATGGAGGACACTTAGCAAAGGAAATGGTGACTTTTCTGTACCAAGATGGTCCCTGATAGAAAGAAAGAGGGACAGAGAGAGAGATGTTTTCTGCCTGCAGAGAGAAATAGACAGACTTCAGCTCTGCAGGGAGGCACCAGTCAGGCAAGAGACAGGCCAGGGTGAGCAGGCCTGGGCGGCCCCCGTGGACGGCCCCTCCTGGCATGTGCCTGGCATGGTGTCGGCACCCAAGTGTTTTCTCAAGCTTCCCTTTCATGGGTCAGAAATAGGTCCCAGTGCCAACATGCTGTCCCTCCCACCTTCTCTCCACCCAACCCAGGTGAGGCACCCTCATTCTCCCCACCTCCTTTTAGCGGTTGCTCCCAGGGCCAAGGGTCTGGGCATCCCTGAAGGCACTTCCCCATCAGGAGATCTCACGTACATGGAGCCTGAAGGTGACTCAAGGAACTGTGGTCATCAGGCACTTTTAGGGGGTGATGGAAATCATTGCTCTGGCCCAGCATGCTGCAGCCTCCCCGAAGCATCTATGCACGTCAGAGGGACGCCCACGACCCCTCCCGGGCCCAGGGCCTGCTCCGGACTTCTTCCACCAGACCTGAGCGAGGAAGCTCAGAACTCAGGAGGCAGAGATGGGAGTGGGTCCCTGGTGGGCTTCATGGTTTTCATGCTGTCTCAGCTGCTGACAGACTCAGTCTGCAAACCCAGGGCTAACCTCAGGGTGGCTGGCAGGGCACCAGGTGCCCCAAAAGCTTGCCTGCTTCCCCAGTAAGGTGGGTTGGAACCTGCATTTTCTCTGGGTCCCTGCTCATGCTCCCACACTCTTGGAGGAGGAGGATGGGAAGAGTCCTCATACATGTTCACTTCCTTGAATTATGGCCCCCAATTCCCCCAAGGTACTCTCACCCCTCCCACCCCTCCCTGCTCCTATTGCAGTCTCCTGCCTGCTCACAGCCAGCAGAGAAAGGCACTCTCTGCACCCCTGGCCCAGCATTCCCATGGGACCAGGGATGGGGCAGGGCTGGGCATTCCTGGGGAAGTGGGCCTGGCCTCAGCTGCCTGCCTGGGGTGTGGCCATGGTTCATGCCTCTCCTTGAGATTCGCTCCTTGTTACACCCCGCAGTGTAAGTGGGAAATGTGCACTTGGGACGTGACGCATCGATGGAAACCTCTAACTGGAACTTTCCTCTGGGAGGATGCGGAAGTCATCCTGCAAAGGGGCCTGGCCAGGGAAACATTCTGGAGCCCATGAGGCTGGCCACAAGGAGCCCTGTGCCCTTGGCTGGGCAGCCTCCTCCCAGAAGTTCATGAGCATCAGCTGCACGTGGGGAAGCCACACATGGGGCAGAGCAAGGCTGACCCTCAGAAGAGAACTTGGCAGTTTCCATTGGCTGATCATGTCTAATAAATATGTGCCACTGGAGCTGGAGCTCCTAGATCCAGCCATGCCTGAAGCTAGATACCCCCTTTCAGATATGTGTGTCAATGACATCCAGTTTGGGCTTAAGCCAGTTTGAGTTTTTCTTTTCATGGGCAACTAAAAGACTAACAAATAAAAATATATCCCCCTACAAACTGGGGCATCTATAGACACTTGACGTCCTTCACCCCATCTATATCCCACTGAGCCTCCCCAGCAGCCCCAGCCAAGGTCCAGGGCTCCTCTGCCTCCCATGGCATCTCTGTTTTCCCCATCTTAGCACCTACTATATTGAATTGGATCCCACTCAACTCCTTCCGTCCAGGAGAGACACTGAGCTCCATAAGGGAGAAGCTGCATCTCAGGCTTCCTTAGGCAACTGACACATGGTTGGTGCCCTATGACTTTTTCCACTTGAATGAATGAGTGACCCAGGTTTCTTGGTTGCTGGGGACATCCAAGCTTCCTAGGCTTTTTAAGCATCATGGAAAGCCACCACATGTGTGCCAGGAGCTGTAGGAAAAGAGAAAATGTGTCCAAGAGATTCCTTCCCAGGGGAACCCTTATAGTTTTAAAGAAGAAGAAAGACCAGCAAGTGTAAAACTGAGAGCTATCAAGGGTTATACCCCGAGTGCTGGGGTTCCCCTTGTAGGAGCAGGTGAAGGGTGGGATTTGAAGGAGGGAGACGCTGGTGTCTGCTGAAGCGGGCAGAGGCAGCCCCGTGGAAGAGCTGAGGAACCCAGAACAACAGGCAGGGTTTGTCGGGCAGGAAAGGAGGACCTGCTTGCTTGCGGTAGTGCTCAATAAATAGGAGCGGTTTTGATACAAAATTCCATTCGAACCTATGCCTAGGAAAATTGTTGCTGGTATTCTGGTGTCAGTAAATGTTTGTGGGGTAGATGGATGATAGGATGGGTGGACAGATGATTGGTTAGATGGATGGATGATTGGATGGGTGGACAGATGATTGGTTAGATGGATGGATGATTGGATGAATTGATAGATGGATGAATGAATGGATGGACGAATAAATGTTGGCTTGGAAGGAAGAGGAGTCCCAGCAAGTCATGGAACAAGGCGAGGGAAGTGAGAATTAGAGATAAAATGAACCTGGTTCTTCTGGGCTGTCCAAAAGGGAGGGGCCACAGACTTCCTTCCCCATATCTCTGGATGGACTGGTGTGTCTACTGATTTATAATTCCCTCCTTGGTAAACCAAGTCAGAATATGTTGATTTGAAACAACCTCCAGCCTGGCATTAGTTCTCCAGGGGACCCAGATCTGTAGACTCTCGAAATTTCCCCTGGGAGGCTCCCTGGGGGGCAGGACAGCGGGCCGCTGGTGGGGTTTCAAGAGGCCTCAGCAAAGCAGAGAAGCATTAATGGACTTCATCGCCTCGCCCAGAACTTAAAATCGCACTTATTTAAAACTTCATTTTAATTGCTGCAATAAATAATTTTTGGTTAATTAGGATGTATAAACTTATGTATCATTTAGTAACAAAAATAATTTGTGGAAAAAATGGATATGTTTTGCCACTGGGCATAGTCTGTAGTCTCTGGAAACTCTGAAGAATAAACAATCTCACAAACACCAGAAGGAGACACCGACAGACACAATGGAGTGTTATTTTCAGGCCTACTGTGTGTCTGGCAATGTGCTGGTATGTGATCCACAAACGGGAGCAAAGAACCAACAGTGGCAAAAACTCTCAGATCTTTCCAAAGAACCTCACAGCTGGGTTGGAGTCTTCTTATAATGTATTAATTGTGTGGCTTTGGGCAAGTTATGTGACCTCTCTGTGCCCAACTTCCTCATCTGCAGAATGAATCACAGTAGGGCCTACTGCCTGAAGGTGTTGTTAGGATTTGCATGAAAAGAACCACAGGGGACACATTTTTCCTTTAGGTGACTCAGCATCCATTTTGCTTTTTCTAGTAACCATAGTTACTAGAAAAAAGAGTTCCTTGGAGGAGCTAATTCCCCTCTCTTTGGCTGACTCCCCCAGTCTTTGGGAAGGGGGTCATACAACTCAATCCTAAGTCAGACGGCACAATTCTGACCACAGTGATTGGCTGAGGAGTGGCCATGTGACCCAGACTGTCCAATCAAAGCTAATTTGGAGACTTTCGCTGGCATGACCAGGAGGCAGACATTCTGTTCCACTAGAAGCCCCAAGGAGCAGTCTTGACCCCAGCACATAGACAAGCAGAGCCTGTAGACACTGGGGTGCCTAGGTCCATCCATGCCTGAAGCTAGAATACCCCCTTTCAGATACATGAGTCAGTGACATCCAGTTTGGGCTTAAGCCAGTCTGAGTTTTTCTTTTCATGGGCAACTGAAAGACTAACTAATAAAAACACTTAGAACAGTGCCAGGCTCATGGTGGGATTCAATAATTGTTAATTAGCAGCACAGAAGGCTGAAAAAGGAAAATGTGACTCTTAAAGGAGCATCTTGGTCTACTTAACTAGATAAATCCCACCAGGAATGAGAGTGGCCCTGCAATTCAGGGAGTCTGTACCAATTTGGAGCAATGAGATGAATATGAAATAGATGACAAGTCCCAAGAAGATCAAATGCTGAGTCTAAATGAAATCATGTGTCTTGCAAGAGGTTATTATTAATAATAATAAACTGAGATTAGAATTGGCTAAAGTGACCGAGGGAAGTTTCATGAAGATGGTGGACTTCTCATTCCTTCAGTCAACAAATACTGATTCAACTTGGTGCATTCCAGCACCTTCCTGCATACTATATGCTCAGAGCATCATAGGGAAGAGAAGTCCCACAAATAGGTGCCATTTTTATTCCCATTTTATAGACTGAGAAACTGAAGTTCAAAGATGTTGAGTAGCTGTCTTAGGACTCTGCGGGCTGCAAGTGACAGAAACTCAACTCCAAGGGAGAAATCCTTTGACTCGTGCAACTGCAAAGTCCCGGTGTAGAGGCCTGTGCTGGCTTCAGCTGCTGAATGTCACCAGGACTGTGTTCCTCTCCACTGCTCAGCTCCACTGTCCTCTCTGCGACCTCATTCCTAGGCACAAGGGTCACCAGAGCTCCAAGCTCGGTTCTCTTCAGTTAGTGGCCAGGGAAAGAGAGATTCTTACACAAAGGTTTTATTAAGAGTGCAGCACTTGACCCTCAGTGACCTGAGCTGGGCCAGGGGTCCTATGTGGCTCAGTTGCTGACCTTGATTGCTCTGCTTGGTTCTTGTACCCACACTGGTTCCGGCTGACGGAGGCAGGCTCACACTGAACCCCAAGGACTGAAAGCAGGGGAGAAATGGTTCCTGAAAGAAAATGGAGGGAAGTTTGCTAGGAGCCAGAAAAGTAGACGCGGGCCTCAGAGATGCAGCTGGTGCCTCTGCAGCCCCCCTGAGCTCACGAGGACAGGGGAAGTAGCCCGTCTGCTGCCGGCCCAGTGAGGGAGCCATGGCTGTGACTGTTCTGCCCCCACAAAAGTGCTCCAGGGGCTCCTGCCTCTTCTCCCTGCCCCCTCACCTGTTTCTCCCTGGGGCAGTAGGCTCTGTGGTGGCTGACACCGTGGACTATGTCCCCTTGCGGAAGAATGAAGGGATTCAAGCCCACTGCTCAGATGGGCAGCTCAGGCTCTTGGTCCCCAGCCCGGTTCAGGCCGACTTTTCCACCAACAGCTGGAGGGCAAGTCCAGTTTGGGTGGACAGGATGAGGTCACCCCACTTCCCACAGCCCAGGAGATGTCCCAGCCATCTCTGGCCAGTGCCCGCAGGGGGAGGGGCACAGCGAACGCAGTGCCTCCAACCACTGATGGCGCGACTGGCCAGTGGCAGCCAGGATGCACCCCCAGCCTGTCTCCCTAACTCTGAAGCCCATATTCTCAGCCTCACTGAGGAACTGCCTCTCTCTCTGCACACTCTAGTGTGGAGAAGAGGGGAGCTGAGGTCTCCCTTTGTCCCGAGGGATGGGCCCTGGGAGGCAAAGATGGGCCCTGACCTGGGGCCCTCTGGCCTTCCTCCCCCACTCAGCTCAGGGACCTGGCACAGCCACTTCCCCAGGACCAGCAGATCGTCCACTTGGAGCTTTCTTCCCACTGCAAGTACCAGGAGTTCCCACTCTTAGCAGCAGCCCTCAGCCCATGGTGGTGGGCATGATGGGTGGAAACTCCATTTCCTTGTCCCTCTTAGGTGCAGCGCTGAAGCCCTGCTCTGCACTGTCTCCCAGAGCCTGTCTCCTGCGGGTGAGCTCACTGCCAGGACCTTCCCGCTCCCCCCC
>JAQQAC010010279.1:0-12260 GCA_029783875.1 Phataginus tricuspis | reverse complement strand
ATCACGATTCCAATGGAAGTTCGGTTCTCCTCTTTCTCTCCATTTGACACAGGATGAAGCAGACGCTCAGAGAGGTTTAGTTGCTTACCCAGAGTTGCCCAGCGAGGACGCCATTGAGCTGACACTCTCACTCAGAGCTGGGCGACTCTGGAGCTTATGCTTGTATCTGTATCTGCTACAAACAGTGCAAATCGTTTATTATTTTTTTCTTATCTATTTTTAAATGCACTTAGAAGATTCTCAGAAGCTCATGGTGTGTTGGTTTCATTGTAACAATGTGAAAAGTTAATATGACATTCTTTCCAAGGTTTTCCAATTTGGATTTTCACTCTATCCCGAATCTTACATCTCTCATGTTTCCCTGTAGTGTCCTTGGAAGGCCTAGCCCTCCGCATGCCACCAAGTTCCTGCGCCGAGAGCACTCTGAGTGTTGGGGGATAAAATCAGAGACAAGCCAAGAGAGAGCCTAGCAGTTCCACAGATGAGCCGAGCAGTGGGAGTGCATGGCTGGTGGAACAGCAACAATAACTCTCTCTTCTTGTTCACTATATAGTGCGTCTACTCCTCAAACCGTTCTTCAAGAGAGAAATTCTTATCCCCATTTTTAAATGTGAAAACAGGCTCAGAGAGGTATAGGGACTTACCCAGGACACACAGTGTGTCCATGACAAAAATGGTATTCAAACCCAGGTCTGTTCAGCCCCAGATGTCACTTTTTTTTTTAAGTAGCCAGGCGCAGGGTGCTAGACAGCGAGCTCGGCATCTGTTCACAAAGCACCAAGAGGCAGTGTGGTGCACCCTGTTTGCAGCTCTAAGGTATTGGTGTCTTGCTTCCATCCACGCTACAAAACCGTTGCCATCTTTGGGGTATGACCAGATTGGAGGAAACTTGGAGCACCCAGTACTGACCATTTCAAGCCTGGGATGGTGCCTTGATCTGTCTCCAAGTGGGATCAAACATTTCTTGGTGGCAGCTGACTGAGAACAATCTAGGGCAGCATTTTTCAAAGTTTATTCTATGAAACACGTCCAGAATTTTTCATGAAACAAAGAGCTCTGTGATCAAATGATCTGGAAAAATTTGGAGTTGAACAAAGTTAAACCTGCTTCTTTACTGCAGGACTTTTCAGAGCCTTTAATGTGTTCACAAGCATATGCATCTCCAAGGGGGTCAGTAGTGAAAAGCATTTTGCAAATAATAGAACTCTTTTTCTCAGAGCATTGTGTAGGACTGGGGTTCCACAGAATACACTCTGAGACACATGACCTAGTGTGCTTTGGAATTCATGCCTTTAGAACTCTGGCCTGGATTGGGGGTAGAGCTCGTCCTCTGCGTTACTACCTACTGTGTCTTTTTGTTAGGAGAGACATTTTAAAGTCCTCCTCAAGTATAAAAGTGTTCACAGTTAAATAAGGGAACCCCAATTGCATATTTCCCCAAAGCATCGCCAGCCACACTCTTCAATCAAAAATATTTATTGGTCCTTCTGCCTGCCCAGGACATCATAGAGAATCTGAAGACTTACAAGTAAATGAGATTAACTAGACAATGTATGTAGCACATTTATTGCTCAGTAAGTGGTGGGCTTAGTGTTGGGATTTCTGGTATCAGTACTGCTATTAGATCCAGCCCCTGCCCTCTTCAGCAGTCTGGTTGGAGAAATAAAATACATGCACCCAACATGATAACTAACAGCTTGCTATATCTGTAACAAAGGCCAATTGCAAATATTTTGGAAGCACAGCTATTCTATTCCCCGAGCACATTTAAAAGTCTTTATTAAAATTTTAATTATAAAATTAATACAGTGCCCACTGGAAAAAAAAATAAACACTTCAGAAAGTAGAAAATGAAAAGCAAAAAGTTCCTGTTCATATGTTCTACTTTACCACCCTGACTCCCTAGAAGTAATCACTGTTAACGCATTATGTACCTTTCCAGACTTTTCTATGCCTAAAAAACATGTAAATGTAGAATTTTCTATTTGCAAAAAATTGGGTCATAAGACATGTTGCTTGTAACCTACTTTTTTTGCTTAATGATTCACTGTAGACCTTTCCTTTCTAAATGCAAAGATTAACCTCCCCCCACTTCCAGCTACCCACTACACCCTACCCCTCAGGTGCAGGATAACTGGCTCACTTGGTGAACCCAAGAGGAGGGAAAAGCTGTAAGAGCCATCTCATCTTCTGGACATTTTACGGTATCCCAAACACATGTGTGCTGGGGGATTGGAAAAAATGGAAAAGCATTTAGATGGAGGGAACAGCATATGCAAAGATATGTAGGTGACAAGTTAGGTGAGTTGTACCATGTGGGGAAGAGGTACCTCTCCATTTTGAAGGCCTGCAGGCCATCCCATTCTGCACATGTACCACGAGTTATTTGCTTGGTCCCTTTCATTTGGAAAGGCTTTTTATACATGAGGCTGGACTATTGCTGGTCTGGTGTGGCCATAGCACAAGCACCTAGAAAGCAGGAGGTCAGGTCTCCGTGGGGTTTTTAATCCTCTCCCTGTGCATGCCCTGACTGTTAAATCTATTAGCCAATTTCATGATTGTTTCCAAAGGCATCGGAATCACCTGGTGGGAGAGACTCTCTCACTAAGAAGTACACAGTCAAATGGTAGGCTCAGCGACACAAACGAGTGACTTGAGTATGTCACCAGCCACTTGTCACATTCATTCACACACTCAAGGGGTCAGTTGTAACTGCAATTAGCTGGTTAATCAGCATTTGTCGGGCTCTCTGGAGTTGCTAAAATACGGTGAGGATGGCGGTAGGGGGGATTCCAATCGCAAAGGCAAATATTCATCCCTGTGGTAGAGGGAATAGGGGAAAGGGGCCCCTTTAAGAGTCTCCCCAGGAGGCAGTGGAGAATTAGACAGCAATCACAATTAGTCTTCACAGTGAAACTGGATGGGCCGAGTGTCAGACACTCATCCCTTCTCGGTGCTGTGGACTCAACCAGACAGGTCCTCCTCTCATTCCCGCACTCCCGTATCCTGCAAGGAGGCCGGGAGACTCGACTAAAAAGCCCAAATAGCTGAGATTCTCGAGGATCAGCAAATCCACACAGAAGACCTTCCATCAGCAGAATCTGCAGGCTTTCGGCTTCAGCGGCTGGTGTGCAGCACGTTTCAATTGTCTCCATTCAGTTCCTCGAGTGGATCTCATAGGCTGAATGAGATCTTTATCATTTGTCACGGGGGCGGTGCACGCTGGGCCTGCCGCGGTGAAGGCAGTCCCAGCCGCATAAAGACATCAGCCGCTCGAGAGGGCCTGGCCTCTGCCTGTCACTGCACATGGGATGTGTGGTCCCAGCTGAGAATGGCGATGCCTCTGTTCTCACCCACCTGTCTGAATGGTGCCACCTCTTCTCCCCATTCAGCTACCACCCTCCCAGTGCCAAAGTCCAAACCTCAGAGAAGCAAATCTGAGTGGCTTTTTAAAGGGGTCATCACAACACAGTAGGTGGCTGTAGATAGGTAGTGGGGAGATCCCTGAATCTGTGGGCTGTCCCAGCTCAGCCACTTGCTTGCTGAGTGTCTGTGGGTGTGTCATTAGTATTCTCAGAGCTTCCAGTATAAATAGGGATGATAAAACCTCCCAGATGTCTCAGATGGTGAAATTCCGGTAAAGCAGAGACTTAGAGTCTATAACTGGTTCTCTGGGAGAACATGTCCCATCTCTGGGAAAATTCACACCATTAAGGCTTCTGACATCATCATCATAATAAAAACACTTACTGACACAATGATGTGAATGCCCTTAATGCCACTGAACTGTACACTTAAGAACAGTTAAAATGATACATTGTCTGTTATTATCTTATACCACAATTCAGAACAACACTTATTAAACAACTGCTCCACAGCTCAGTGTTTCACCTGCTCTCAATCTGCACAACTCCATGAGGTGGGAGAAGCTATCTCCATTTTAAAGATGAGGAAATCATCTCCCAGCAGCCACCCTGCTAGCAAGTCGTCAAGTCAGGATTTGAAGTAAGTCCGTCTGACTCCAGAACCTGTTCTCTTAACCTTGACATTTTGATGTCTTGTGTGCCAAAGGATGGTACTGTCGGCTTCCTGCTCGGGTATCACAGTGGATCCCAGCTCCACTCATACATTCAGTCATTGGACTTGGATGAGTGCCGATGGGTGCCAAGGACCACCATGTAGGTGTCAGGAAGGCAAAGACGGGCGAGATCCCGAGGGCACTCTTATCACAGGCCAAGGCAGGAAACAGGCAGAAGAATAAAAAAAAAAAACAAGACGTCCTTTAGGAGTGGAATGAGTTATAGACAGAGGACCATGACAAGAGGAGTCTGCAGAGGAAATGCCATCTGAACTGAATTTTGCAGGGTGTGGCAACTTCACCAGAAAGTGGGAAAGAGGATGGTTTTGGCCAAGGCACGGAGGCCGGTGGTACATGGCTAGTAGGTGGAACAGAGTGCCGAGGAACTCGGGGAAAGGAGCTTGAGAATATACTGGAAAGCTAGGCAGGGGCTGACGGCGTGCAGGTGAGGCTGGATGGTATCTTGCAAGCGCTGGGAAGCCTCAAAAGATGTTGGAACAGGGGAACATTATATTTGTAGAACTACAGGGAGAAGAACCCAACTCATCCTTTTTTTTTTTTAATGGTAAAAACAATCTAACTGAAACAACCCAAATATCTACCACCTAAGGAATAGATAAATAAAATGTAATATATTTACACTGGCTATTCCACAATGGATTATTATTCAGCCATAAAAAGGAATAAAGCAGGGACACATGCTACAGTATACATAAACCTTGAAAACATGAAGCTGAGTGAAAGAAGCCAGACGCAAAAGACCACATATTATATCATTTCACTTATAAAAAATGTCCAGAATAGGCAAATCCATAGAAACAGAAAGTAGATAACTTATTGCCTGGGGCTGGATGGGGGGTGAGGGTGGGTGGGGAGAATTGGAGTGACTAATGGGTACAGGTTCTCTTTGTGGGGTGACAAAATGCTCTGGAATAAGATCTATGCACAGCTTTGAGAATATATCCAAACCCACTGAATTGTGTGCTTTAAAAGGGTGAACTTTAGGGTATATGAATTATATCTTAATAATGCTGTCATTAGAAAACAGTTTAACTGTATTAGATAAAAGTTTCAACAATGGAATTCCCCTATAGTCCTGCAGCCCCAGCATACAGCTGTTTTCCACTTGTGCATTTCCTTCTTGGTCCTGCGCTTACCTATTTTATGCATGAATATCCTTTTTTAACTTAGCATTTCATCATAAACATTTGTCCACATTCCTATGAGGACTCCATAATTGTTTTCAGATCTGAGTTTTAGGAAGATGAATGAACTCATTCAACAAGTATTTTTTGAGCACATGCCAGAAACTAACCTAGGCCCTGGACAAGGCCCCTGTTATCAGGGAGCTTGCTTTCTAGTTGAGGAGACAAATAGCAAACAAACTGGTGAGTGAACCACATAATCTCTGATAATGAGGAGTATGATATGAACAGAAATCTAAAAGGGAAATGAGACAGAGTCCCCGTAAAGAGGCAGGGTGTGGAGGTAACTTTAGAAAGGGTGGTCAGGGACAGAGGTGACCCTTGAACTGAGACCTAAATGATGAGAGGATGCCAACTATGTAAACACTGAAAGAAGGTGTTCTAAGAAAAAGATACAGCAAGTGCAAAGGCCCTGGGGCAGGCACATGCTTGGTGTGCCTTAGGAACAGTAAGAATTTAGCTGATTGTATGGAGGGTAGATTTGGGGGAGGAAAGATATGGCAAGGGGACCAGGGAGGTGACAGGGGAATTTGAATCATTTGCAGCTACTGTGAACAACACAATGGCCAGGGGCAGGGACCAAGGAGTGCTGGGTGTTAAAGTTCAGTCCTAGAGTAGTTGTCAGTTACTTTTTAGCCTGTGCTTGAGAAGAAGCCCTGGGTCAGAATTCTAGCTTTCCTGGGAGCCCAGGTGCTTTCCAGCACAGCCACAAGAGGCCACACCCAAAAAGCCCCCTTGAGGCTCTGGAGCCTGGCTAGTACTTAGGCAGGACCAGCAAGTGCCAGCCTGACAGCGGACAGCAGCCCACTCTCCCTGCAGCCTCTCCACCTGTATATCAAAGTGGCAGTACTCGGGCACATCAGCTTCCTCTGTTGCTGAACACAAACAGCTCCTCCTCCCAGCGCAAAGCCTCTGCCTTCCACCTCCCACTGGCTGCCCCCGGTGCTGGGCTTGACAGCTCTCTCCTTCCCTAGCATCACGGGCTTACTTTAGAGACAGAACAATATGGGTTAGGTCCCCTGTGAAACATACAGCTCCCTGATTTCTGCTTTGCGACACTCATTCTTCACTCGTTATTCTTTAGATTAATTACTTAATAGCCGGCTCTCCCTTTTGACTGTAAGCTGCAGGAAGGTAGCAACTGTGAATCCATAACACTTTTTAAGCCACCCAGTGCTGTCAGCAGATATATAATGAGAGCCATGTATGTAATTTAAAATTTCCTAACAGCCACATTCAAAAAAAATAAGAAGAAACCAGCAAGACAATTTCTGTTATTATGTTTTATTGAACCCAATATATCTAAAACATTATCATTTCAACATGTGATCAAATATAAGAAAAGGAATATATAAAACATAATATATAAAAAACTTAAAAGAAAATATGAGATATTTTACATTCTTTTTACTCAAACTAAGTCATGAAAATCCAGTGTGTATTTTATATTTCAGCATATCTTGATTAAGATGCTAAATTTTCATCAGAAATATTTGATATTGTTTAGATGTCATCAAATTTACAGGGAGAGTAGGTTCACTTACCCAGGTTGTTCCGAACATACATACAAGTTTTCCTATAGTTGAATGAACAGCTTTACACGTTAAGTGAAGTGACATGAAATGAAATTCAGAATACAGTTCTTCAGGCACACTAGCCATATTTCAAGGGCTCAGTAGCCTGTGTGGCTAATGGCCACCATGATGGAAAGCAAAGATACAGCAGGTGAATGAATGGACTGGTGTTGCGGGATAGGTGGATCGAGAAATCCTGCTCACACCATTTTCCAGTAATATGACTTGGGCCTTGGGGTGGTTTTTAAATACTCACAAATTCTTTGATACTCCTCCTTTCAAAAGGTGGAGGCTGATTCTCCCTTGAGTGTGGGCCAAGCTTAGTAAGTCACTCCTAAGGATTGGAAGGTGGCTAAGTGACAGTGTGTGACTTCTGAGAGTAGGTCGTACGGTACATTGTGAGTCTGTCCACCTCTGCCCATGCTCCCACTTATTCTATGTCTTAGAATTCCCCCAGAGAGAAGGCCTGTCTCATTGGTCACTGGCAGCGGGGGCACCTCCTGTGGTCTCTCAGAGAGGACCACCCCTCAGTCCCTGCCTGTCCAGTTGTCTGTGATCAGGGTGGCAAGGTCATGAGGCCACGAGGACACCTTTCCTCAGAAGATGGCCAAGGCCCCAAGGACATAGTCACCTTGTCTCAGCAGTGACCCTGGGTGAGTCCACTAAAGAACATTGTCTGTGAAGCGATGGATGACAGTACTCCTTGGGCCACCCCTTCAGGTAGCTTCGAGGATCCAATGAGGGGGCTCATCGAAGAGCCCTTTCCAATAGAAATGTCTCATTTCAATATGTCCATGGGGACAAAGGCATCTTTCTATGTACCCAGAGTAGAACATGTAATCATCATGACATGAATCACGACTGTCTTATTCAAAGGGGTCACAAAGACTGAGGACACTGGCCCCATTTTAAACAACAGTGAGATGAGAGATGAAGCTGAGTTAAAAAGGAGAAGAAGGAGAAGCCGTTTCTTGCCTGTGGCATTTTAAGCTTGTGCATATTGTCCCTGTAATATTTCTTCTTCCTTTTTTGTTAATGGCTTGGGGGTTTGAACACTGTTTTGTTCAGCCACACGGGGAAATATTTAATGAATCCTTGTGAATATTCATTAAATGCTGTTAATATTTTCTGGAGGGGGGAGGCCCTGCTGCCCATCCAGTGGGTCTCCGAATGGCAGCTGGGGAAACAGCCCACCACTTGATTTGTGCTATTTGTTTTCCATTTCGATCGCCCTATTTTCTGAGACCTCAGGTGGTTTGCAGGGGCCAAGGTTCCTTGCCTCCTCTCCCCAGCCCCAGAGGAGTTTTAGAGAGGGGTGGTGTGGGGTCAGTGATGCATGGGTTGTACACACCAGCGACCACACTCCCCCCAATGTACCTCCAAGAAACCCTCACACAAAGAAATATGCAGGGGATGCTCATGGCGGTACTGCTCGAAATAGCAACAAAGTGAGAAACCACACAACTGTCCGTTAACAGGAGAATGGAGAGACGAGTGGATTACTATACAGCAGTAAACACAGATGACCAGGCCTACATATTAACTTCATTACTGGGGTATAATTCACACACCGTAAAATTCACTCTTTGAAGTGTTCCTTGCAGTGGTTTTTAGAATATAATATTTAGCTTATTACAGTTCTAATTCCAGAATATTCTCATCACCCCAAAAGGAAGCCCCACATCCATTAGCTGTCACTCCACATTCCTCCCCTCCCCCAGCCCTCAGCAACGCCTAATCTGCTTTCTGTCCATATGGATTTGCCAGTTCTGAACATTTCGTATAAATGGAATCAGATTAATATGTGGCCTTTTACATCTGGCTTCTTTCACTTAGCATCGTGTCTTCTGAGTTCATCCATGCTGTGGCATGGATCAGCGCTCCCTTCTTTTTTATGGTTGAATTTCCCACTGGGTGCATATGCCATGTTTTATGTATCCATTCATCAGCTGATGGACATTGGAGTTGTTTCCACTCTCTTGATATGATGAGTAAAGCTGCTGGGAACGTCCACACACAAGTGTTTGTGTGGACATCTGCATTAAAGATCTTGAGTATATATCTAGGCATGGAATCTCTGGGTCATGTAGCAGTTCTGCGTTTTACTTTTTTTAGAAACTCCCGGACTGTTTTCCAAAGTGGCTGCGCCATGTTCATCCCCACCAGCAATGTATGAAGGCTCCAATTCCTTCACATCCTCACATGGCTGAGTTTTATACAATGTAGAGAAAAAAGCAAGTCACAGGAGCATCTACTCATATGATCCCATTTCTACATAGCTTTGAAATATGTACAACAATACCATATGTTACATAGGCCTACATTATGTGAAGTTAAAATATAAAGAAAGTCGTAGGAAAAGCACTGAAATGTGGGCAGTGGTTTCCAGTGGGGGGTTAGGAAGACAATGTTATGGGCTTACATGAACCTGTGGGGCTCCCACCACATGGGTATTGTTTTTATTTCTTAAGCTAGGTGGCGATTCATGCAAGTTGTTATTCTTTACCCTTTGTTGTATATTTTTAATATTTCCTGATAAATTACTCGGTTTAAGTTTATTTTTAGGTAGGACATGTTCAGGCAGGTAAGCCTACCTTTAAGCAGGCCCACTCTGAGAATCCTGTGGAACTGGAGGGTTTCTGAGTTGCAAAGTCTCCTGAGGAATGTGGGTCTGCCTTCCCTCCTCAGCACCGTTCCTCCTGCCCAAGCTGGCAGTGTCGTGTGGTGTAAGGAATATTGGCTTCGGGATCTTCACAGGCAAAGAAGACCCAGCTACAAGTAACTGCAATTCACTACAAAAATTCTTTGATATTAGGAGGTGGAGCTTGGCTTCTCTCCTCTTGAGTGCGAGCCAGCCTGAGTGACTTGCTGCTAATGAATAGAAAAGGGCAGATGTGACGATGTGTGATTTTAGAGACTAGTTCATGACAAGCATTGTGGCCCTTTCCTCCCTCTCTCTTTTGGTCACTCGTCTTGGGGAAAGCCAGCGGCTATGTTGGGAGGATGCTCAAGCTGTCCTAGGGAGAGGCCCATACTGGGAGAAATTGAGGCCTCCTGCCAATAGCCATGTGAGTGAAACTTCTGGGGAGATGACATCCCCAGCCCCAGTCAAACCTTTGTATGACTGCAGCCCTGGCTAGCATCTTGACTGAAACCTCGTGAAAGACCCTGAGCCATGACCTCCCAGCTTAGCTGCTCCTAGATCTTGGCTCTCCAAACTGAGATCATAAATCGTTGTTAAGAGCTGACATGTTTATATCATAGGGGACAATTGTTTCATAGTCATACGTAACTTAAATGATAAGGGACTTATTATCTCACATAACAAACTTCTGGAAGAGGGATATTCCAGGGTGGTTAATTTAGGGACATATTGATGTCACCAAGGACCCATGTTCCTTCCATCTCCCTTCTCTGCCTTCTTGACTGCATTGGCTTTTGTCTTCCTGTTTATCCTCACAATCTTAAGGTGGCTGCCATAGCTCCAGACATCACATTCCCATACAGCTGCACCAAGTGAAAGAGGAAAAGACCTTTCTGACAAGTGGCCCAGTAGACTTTCCCATGTGTCTCATAAGTCCAGGCACATCATATACTCTTACCTAAACCAAGCATTGCCAAGGGGAGTGAAATCACTCTGAGTGATTTGGACTGATGCCATGAACCTGTGGTGGCCTTGGAGGTGTGCCTCTCAGATCTCCCCCTTCAAGAGAATATGCTGCAATGAGGGTAGTTGTCTGGCAGCCTATAGGTGCTGTAGCATTCATGCAAACACCCTGTTCTCACTGGACTCTGTGGAAGGCCCTAGAGCCAAGTAATTTCTGTGCAGTGTGGAACCCTAACTCCACATCAGGCTGGTGGAGACTTTCTCAGAGCTGCACTGCAGTCTGAGACTCCTTGTTCCCACTCTTCCTTCCTTCCTTCTTTCCCTTCCTAGGTGTCAGAGCAGCATTACAGTCTAAGGGCTCTCCCTGCTGCTCTTGCCCCCTCCCTTTATCCTTCACAGGCATCTTCCCCGATAAATCTCTTGCATGTCTAATGCTGTCTTGGTGTCTGCTCCCCCAGGACCCAAATTACCACATATCCCTCTGGGTCTAGTGATAGGCCTATCCCCTACACATGGAATGGTGTACACCCAGACAAAATCAGGGAAGGGGGTGCAGAGGAATGGCTGTTAGGTAGATAATCTATAGGGCATGCACAATGTCAGATGTACAGCATGTTCTGGGATCAAGGACCACTTGAAATAGCATGTGTAAACTCCTAGCATATAATAGTAACAGCTACCATTTGAATGATTTGTAGTTTAAGGCACTTAATGTAGTTCATTTAAAGTCCCACAGTCACCATTTGGGAGGGTAGCCCTTTTTACCAAAGCTGAAACTCAGAAAAGTTAAGCAGTTTGCAGAAGTCCCACATGACTAAGTGGCAGGGCAGCCAAGGAACACAGTCTGCTTGTAATGCTTATGCGGGCCTCCAGCTGCTCTGTGCACTGTAGGTGCTTGACAGGCGCTGTTGTAGGTATGGAAGCCCCATCACAGGCAGGTCAGCATGATGATGGCTGACCTTTATTGAGCACAAGCTGAGTGCCAGGTGCTTTGAGTAAATTATCTCAGTTAAACTTCACAGCAATCTGCGGGAGGGTTTTTGCAACCCATTTTATAGCCCAGGAAACAGATGCACAGTGAGTCAGGGATGAAGCTGAGATTGCAGCCAGGCAGCCTGACCTCAGATACAACAGGCAACCACTGTACTGTGTCCTGGAAAGAGCCAGAGATTCCAGAAAAGCGTGGGCCTGGTTAGAATCCCAGCTCTATCTCTGACTCTGTGATCTTGGGCAAGTTACTTAATATCCCCCAGCCTCAGTTTCCCCAGCTCTTAAACTGGAGATAAATAACACCTACCTCAAAAGTGTTTTTTGTTTTCTTTTTTCTATGTATGTGAAATTTAAATGAGAGAACATCTTTAAAGCTAGGACAGTGCCTATTGCACTGCTAGGCTCTTAATTAATCATCCCAGGATTCCAGCATTGTTGACATTTATCTCTGATTTTTGTCTTTATAGAAATCATAAATCTGCTTCTGATTATCACCTCACACACAGATTCTTCCCAAGGATTCAGTCTTATTCTTTTATCTATTCTCTAAAATATGATCCAATTTACAAAACTTTGACTTACAACTCCTTTGGAAGCCCAGCTTGTGCATAAAATGATGTGCTGTGCAGACCACTGCCCTACAAAACACAGGCCCCCAGGGACCTGGTGAGAAATGGGGTCTTTAGTTCTTTGATAATAAAGGGTCCTCTTGTAAAATGAGGAACACCAGATTTGTGTATCTGTTGGGACAATGCAGATTTTCCTGCTTAAAGCAGAATCCTTAGCATCTAATTCCCATGGGGGGG
>JAQQAC010010273.1:0-21866 GCA_029783875.1 Phataginus tricuspis | reverse complement strand
GGAAGAAGAGAGAGAAAAAGGGATAGAAAGTGTCTTTGAAGAAATAATTGCTGAAAACTTCCCCACGCTGGGGAAGGAAATAGTCTCACAGTCCACAGAAGTCCACAGATCTCCCAACACAAGGGACCCGAGGAAGACAACACCAAGACACATAATAATCAAGATGGCAAAGATCAAAGATAAAGACAGAGTATTAAAGGCAGCTAGAGAGAGAAAAAAGATCACCTACAAAGGAAAACCCATCACACTGTCATCAGACTTCTCAACAGAAACCTTACAGGCCAGAAGAGAATGGCATGATATATTTAACGTAATGAAACAGAAGGGCCTTGAACCAAGAATATTGTATCCAGCACGATTATCATTTAAATATGATGGAGGGATTAAAAATTTCAAGACAAAAGAAAGTTGAGAGAGTTTGCCTCTCATAAACCACCACTACAGGATAACTTAAACAGACTGCTTTAGAGGGAAACACCCCTAAGGATAAAAAGATGTCACCAGAGAAAATAAAATCATAGCAAAGAAAGCAGACCATCCAAATACCAACTAAAGGCAAAGAATAAAACACCTAATATATAAAGAAAGGAGGAGGAAGAATAGGAAGGGAGAGATAAAGAAACATTACACGGCGTTCACAATAACATAACAAGAAAGTTAAGTTAGATTCTCAGATAGTAAAGAAGCAACCCTTGAACCTTTGGTAACCACGAATCTAAAGCCAGCAATGGCAATAAGTACATATCTCTCAATAATCACCCTAAATGTAAACGGACTGAATGCACCAAACAAAAGACACAGAGTAACAGAGTGGATAAAAAAGCAAGACCCATCTATATGCTGCTTACAAGAGACTCACCTCAAACCCAAAGATATACACAGACTAAAAGTGAAGGGATGGAAAAAGATATTTCAAGCAAACAACAAAGAGAAAAAAGCAGGTGTTGCAGTACTTGTATTAGATAAAATAGACTTCAAAACGAAGAAAGTAGCAAGAGATAAAGACGGACATTACATAATGATAAAGGGGTCAGTCCAACAAGAACATATAACCATTATAAATGTATATGCACCCAACACAGGAGCATCAGCATATGTGAAACAAATACTAACAGAAGTGAAGGAGGAAATAGACAGCAATGAAATTATTTTTGGAGACTTTAACACGCCACTGACTCCAAAGGACAGATCAACCAGGCAGAGGATAAGTAAAGACACAGAGGCACTGAACAACACACTAGAACAGATGGACCTAACAGATATCTACAGAACTCTGCACCCAAAAGCAGCAGGATACACATTCTTCTCAAGTGCACATGGAACATTTTCCAGAATAGACGACATACTAGGCCCCAAAAAGAACCTCATTAAATTAAAAAATATTGAAATCCTACCAACCAACTTCTCAGATCACAAAGGTATAAAACTAGAAATAAATTTTAGAAAGAAATCAAAAAGGCTCAAAAATATATGGAGACTTAACAACATTCTCCTAATGAATCAATGGGTTAACAACCAAATCAAAACAGAAATCAAAGAATATATGGAGACTAATGACAACAACAACATAAAGCCACAACTTCTGTGGGACGCAGTGAAGGCAGTTCTAAGAGGAAAGTATATTGCAATCCAGGCCTATTTAATGAAGGAAGAACATTCCCAAATGAATAGTCAAAAGACACAATTACTGAAACTGGAAAAAGAAGAGCAAATGAGGCTCAAAGTCACCAGAAGGAGGAACATAATAAAGATCAGAGAAGAAATAAATAAAATGAGAAGAATAAAACAATAGAAAAAATCATTGAGACCAAGAGCTGGTTCTTCGAAAAAGTAAACAAAACAGATAAATTCTTAGCCAGACTCATTAAGAGAAAAAGAGAATCTACACACATAAACAGAATCAGAAATGAGAAAGGAAAAATAACGACAGACCCCACAGAAATACAAAGAATTATAAGAGAATATTATGAGAATCTATATGCTAACAAGCTGGGAAACCCAGAAGAAATGGACAACTTCTTAGAAAAATAAAACCTTCCAAGACTGACCAAGCAAGAAACAGAAAAACTAAACAGATCAATCACCAGCAAAGAAGTTGAAGCGTTAATCAAAAAACTACCTAAGAACAAAACCCCCGGACCAGATGGATTCACCTCTGAATTCTACCAGACATATACAGAAGAAATAACACACATTCTCCTTAAAGTTTTTCAAAAAATAGAAGAGGAAGGAATACTTCTAAACTCATTCTATGAAGCCAGCATGACTCTAATACCAAAACCGGGTAAAGACCTCACCGAAAAAGAAAATTAGAGACCAATATCCCTGATGAACATAGATGCAAAAATACTCAACAAAATATTAGCAAACCGAATTCAAAAATACATCAAGAGGATCATACACCATGATCAAGTGGGATTCATCCCAGGGATGCAAGGATGGTACAACATTCGAAAGTCCATCAACATCATCCATCATATCAATAAAAAGAAGAACAAAAACCACATGATCATCTCCATAGATGCTGAAAAAGCATTTGACAAAATTCAGCGTCCATTCATGATTAAAACTCTCAACAAAATGGGTA
This sequence comes from Phataginus tricuspis, assembly GCA_029783875.1. NCBI lineage: Eukaryota > Metazoa > Chordata > Mammalia > Pholidota > Manidae > Phataginus > Phataginus tricuspis. The sequence goes on along the minus strand of JAQQAC010010273.1, from coordinate 19,279 downwards.
TAGACGGCAAGTACCTCAACATCATAAAGGCCATATATGACAAACCCACAGCTAACATCATACTTAACAGTGAGAAGCTGAAAGCTTTTCATCTAAGATCGGGAACACGACAGGGATGCCCACTCTCTTCACTGTTATTCAACATAGTACTGGAGGTCCTAGCCATAGCAATCAGAGACATAGAAGGCATCCAGTCTGGTAAAGAAGAAGTCAAATTGGCACTATTTGCAGATGACATGATATTGTACATAAAAAACCGTAAAGACTCCACGCCAAAAATACTAGAACTAATATCTGAATTCAGCGAAGTTGCAGGATACAAAATTAACACACAGAAATCTGTTGCTTTCCTATACACTAACGATGAACTAACTGAAAGAGAAAGGAGAAAAACAATTCTGTTCACAATTGCATCAAAAAGAATAAAATACCTAGAAATAAACCTAACGAAGGAAGTGAAAGACCAGTACTCTGAAAACAACAAGACACTCCTAGGAGAAATTAAAGAGGACACTAATAAATTGAAATGCATCCCATGCTCTTGGCTATATTGTCAAAATGGCTATACTACCTAAAGCAATCTACAGATTCAACGCAATCCCTATCAAACTACCAACAGCTTTCTTCAATGAACTGGAAAAAATAATTCTAAAATGCATATGGAACCAGAAAAGACCCCGAATACCCAAAGCAATCCTGAGAAGGAGGAATCAAAAAGGGGGAATTACGCTCCCTGACTTCACGCTCTACTACAAAGCCACAGTAATCAAGATAATTTGGTATTGGCAGACCAGTGGTACAGAATAGAAAATCCAAACACTAACCCAAACATATGCAGTCAATTAATATTTGATAAAGGAGCCTTGGATATACAATGGGGAGATGACAGCCTCTTGAGCAGCTGGTGTTGGAAAAACTGCAGAGCTACAGGTAAGAGAGTGAAACTGGACTACTGTCTAGCCCCATACACAAAGGTAAACTCAAGGTGGATCAAAGACCTGAATGTGAGTCAGGAAGCCATAAAACTCTTAGAAAAAAACGTAGGCAAAAATCTCTTAGACATAAACGTCAGCAACTTCTTCATGAACATATCTCCCCGGGCAAGGGAAACAAAAGCAAAGATGAACAAGTGGGACTATATCAAGGTTAAAAGCTTCTGTAGAGCAAAGGACACCATCAGTAGAACAAAAAGACATCCTACAGTATGGGAGAATATATTCATAAATGACGTATCCAATAAGGGGTTGACATCCAAAACATATAAAGAACTCATGCACCCTCAACAAGCAAAAAGCAAATAATCCAATTAAGAAATGGGCAGAGGACATGAATAGACACTTCTCCAAGAAGAAATTCAGATGGCCAACAGGCACATGAAAAGATGCTCCACATCGCTAATCATCAGAGAAATGCAGATTAAAAGCACAATGAGATATTACCTCACACCAGTGAGGATGGCCAACATCCAAAACACAAACAACAAATGTTGGCGAGGATGTGGAGAAAAGGGAACCCTCCTACACTGCTGGTGGGAATGCAAATTGGTTCAACCATTGTGGAAAGCAGTATGGAGGTTCCTCAAAAAACTCAAAAGAGAAATACCATTTGACCCAGGAATTCCACTCCTAGGAATTTACACTAAGAATGCAGCAGCCAAGTTTAAAAAAGACATATGCACCCCTATGTTTATCGCAGCACTATTTACAATAGCCAAGAAATGGAAGCAACCTAAGTGTCCATCAGTAGATGAATGGATAAAGAAGAGGTGGTACATATGCACAATGGAATATTATTCAGCCATAAGAAGAAAACAAATCCTACCATTTGCAACATCATGGATGGCGCTAGAGGGTATTATGCTCAGTGAAATAAGCCAAGCCAAAAAAGACAAGTATCAAATGATTTCACTCATATGTGGAGTATAAGAACAAAGAAAAAACTGAAGGAACAAAACAGCAGCAGACTCAGAGAACCCAAGAACGGACTAATAGTTTCCAAAGGGAAAGGGACTGGGGAAGTTGGGTGGGAAGGGAGGGATAAGGGGGAAAAGGGGGCATTATGATTAGCAGATGTAAGGTAGCGGGGGCACGGGGAGGGCTGTACAACACAGAGAAGACAAGTAGTGATTCTATAGCATCTCACTACGCTGATGGACAGTGACTGTAATGGGGTTGGTGGGGGGGACCTGATGAAGGGGGTAGTTTAATAACCATAATATTGCACATGTAATTGTAGATTAATGATACCAAAATAAATTATTAAAAAAACAGTTTATATCACTGTATGTGTTCCTAAGCGAGTGTTTGTGTATCCTGTTTCCTAGATCTAGTGAAAAATGAAGAGAGTTTTGTTTTCAATGTAACGTGTACACATTGACCATCTGGCCAGGCGTTTGTTGTTTTACAGCAGTGAATTCCCGGAAGCGCCAGTCCCCCGCCACCACTCGAAGTCGTTTGGGTTCTCTCGGGACTTCATTTCTGGCAATAATTGCATGTTCAGTATCACGTGGATCAGTACAGTTCTGTTCTCACCCTTGCATGCATGTCCTTTGAAAATGGCGGAGCAATTTCAATTTGTTTGTAAGGAAATTCACACCCAGAATGCTTGCTCCCTGTTCTCTGGGAGGGAATGGCCCTTGCAGGGTACCGTGCGTACTTGTGAATATTATTTTAGAACCCTACTTGTGCACTTAGTATGTGTCCATTTCTCTAAATGTTGGTTTAGGTGCCCCTTCCCAGGTGTTCTCCCATAGAAAAAACTGATTTGTGTTACTTTGTCTTTACAAACAAGGAGGATAGGCCAAGACAACTCCTATCCTCCTTGTTTGAGGTCCTGGGCCATACTGCATGCGCTAACTGTTCCCGCACTCCACTACCACCCTCTCCCCTCTCGCCAGATGGTGCGGCCCGGCTGCTTTGGCCGCAAGTGCTGACTGTGCCTTAATGCCTAAGTGCTAGCACACTGGCTTAAGAAATAGGCAGCGTCTGCCTATTTACACTCATGCCTCCATTGTGTGACACCTAATATGTATTCAAGGGGAGAACTAAAGGGAAACTGTTGCTTTGCTCAAACCCTGAGGATGGCTCCTAATCAGTGAGAGTAACCTGATGCTTGGTGTTAAGTAAAACAGTTACTTCCTTTTGATCATGGTGCTGGTTGAGTTTCCCTATTAGCCTTGGTGCTGGCAGATTCTTGATATTGACTTGAAATACGTGTATTATCTCCTGTAGAGGTGATTGAATGGCTCTTACCTTGATGGACCATTGATGACCTCTAAATGCACCTTGATTACATTTAAGGTTGTGACAGATTCGATACTGGTACTTGGGTTTTACTTTCTCTGTGTTGTTGGTACTGGCAGGAATGCAGATTTCTGGAACTGGGGCGCTAACCAGCCTCACTAATCCTGACTTTGAATGCATAGCCTCAGATCTTGAATAGTATATACATGTGGAATGAAGGTAGTACTTTTCCTACCTTCCCATTGCCCATGGTATCCTACGGGCCTCTCTGCCAATTAAGAGCAAATCTGCAATTTATGTATTGCCAAATGTCCAACTTCTTCTATTGTTCTGTCCTCCCAGACTTACTGCATTCAGTGTCACATGGTGGCATCATTATGTAATGTATGCAATTCTGCATGAAATTGTTCTGCATCAAGTAAGTTCATTTCTAGTTTTAGCAGCTTTTGCACTCCCTGTGTTACCATTTACTAAGACTGATGCCACAACACAGTTGCGTATCGTGCATTTCATGGTCTATCGTGTAGAACACAAAACCCATTTCGATGATTTGTTACCTATAAACTTGCATGGTATATAGGTGTCGGTCATTGGTATCGAAGGGAAAACACGTCACTCATTCCAAAGGTTTGTTAGCCATCATTTTGTCTGAGTCAGTTGCCTTATTACTCAAGGGAAAAAGTGGAGATCTGTGCCTCCCCTTCCAGCAAATAACCTGGAATACCTCTCAACATAATATTTGATAAGTCCCCTGTGATGTTTGGTGAAAGCGGGAGGAACTGGCGCATTTTGAAGGGGCAGCCAGGCCTCTAAAGAAGCAGCCTTTAGAGGTTTCTCTAAAGAAACCAGGCCTCTAAAGAAACAAACCACCTCTTGTGGTTTGATTCGGGCGGTTCCTGATTCACATTCTCTTTCACTCCTTTGGCTCATCTCACACAGGCTGCATAACTGGGTGCTCTGGCCCCACTACCCATTTTCAGAAATTCCTCTGGATAAGGAGAAGAGGAAGTCTGTCCCAGCAACTCACCTTACATGGGTTTGCAAGGTAGCAAATTTTCCCACCCTTGTGCCAGGCATGCAACCCATAGCAAGTCTTCTTGCAGATCTGTAGAGTCACCATCTCTTTCAGGACCTGAGGTGCAAGTGAAGAGTCGAGGGCTGGTCATCCTGTGAGCCTGCAAAGGGAAGAGAGTGGACCAGGAGTCACTATCCACACGAACCAGACAAGTAAGAGCAACGTTAGGTTATGTGAGGCCACAGGTGTTGGGTGGAGGGCAGCACCCCTCTCCTGTCCCCTGCGCCATCATGTAAGATGGTGCTGGAATCTCTTTGCTGAGTCCCTAACAGAGACACGACGTCAGGGTCACTCCCTGGGCATCGCTTACTAACTCTTTGGTAGGAACCCTGTTTCCACAGTCAGTTTCTTTCCTAAGCAGTGACATCCTTTTCCAGTCCGTATTTGTGTCCCTCTGTTTATTGTGGGTGCCACTGTTACCGACACGTTGACCATATTAGAATGCCTATTTCAAAGTAACCTTATCTCGGTGTTTTCACGTCAGAGTTTTAACTTGTCTTTTTATCCTTTGGAAAACCATCCTAGTAGTGACCAGAAACAGCAGGGACTTGATGGGAGCATCCAAAATAAGCTTCAGGAATCCAGAGATTGTTAGAGGGCAGCTCATGTGCTTTTCTTCGGGTATGAGAACATGGATGTGAATGTACACATTTAAAGCCAGCTTTATCTAGAAGAGGGGCTCGGGGGAGGAGATGAGATGTGTACATCAAGCGGGCAGCAGAGAATGATGGTCTGCCCGTCTGCCCCACGGTGGGTGGGTGGGCAGGCACTGATTTGGCAATGCTCCTGCAGGCACGAGCTAGCAATTCAAGTACTGTATAGGTCAATACTCCTTTAAATAGTTGCCCTTCCAAACAGCGTCAGACTTTTGGTTTCTGTCCTTGCAGATGTTGCTGACACCACACCTTGTGTTTGATCCACCACAGATTTCTACGATCTGAGTCTGAAAGACCCTTGGCTCTTTCATACTGTCATCTGTGAGCCTCGGTTTCCACATTTGCAAGTTGGGAATCACGCCGTGTTCTCAGGAATGCTGTTGAGACTCAAGTACAAGAATAATTGCAAAGGGCTTGGCACACACGAGGTAGTGAAGGAGTTAGTACACCATTTCTGGAACCCATATATTGCAGCAGAAAACCCTGGCTTGTTTTAACACCTCTTCCCACCCGTCCAGACCCCACTCCCACTTTATTTCTTTAGGCTCTTGTCACAATTTCAGCTAAATGTTTGTTTCCTCTCGCAGGGCCAGCACACATTTCCTCAGTGATTAGTTGACCTCTCTTTGGGAGCCAGCCTCTTTCATCCTGCTGTGATGTCAGGAGGATGGCCAGCAACTCAGACGTCACCTGCCTGTGAGCCACGTTCTTTGCTGGCTGACTGGGGCGCCTTATGTTGAAGCCAATGGGGCTCAGCACCAAGTTTGGGCTGGAGGGTGCCCGTTAACTGGCAGTGCTGCAAAGGTCTCTTCTCTTTCTTTGCCCGTATGAAGTCACTTCTCTTCCGGGCTGTGGTTAGAGTGCTGAAACTCAGGTGAAGGCTTTTGACAGCCTGCAGGGGACAGTGCTAAATGGGTACATGAATTATTCTACGGTGCCTTCAAAGACACTTCACACCTTTGTTCTCATAGGTGCCTCTGGTTCCTTTATTGCTTTATTAGCTCAGATCTTATACGGAAGGTGGCATCGCAGAACTTGCGGTTCACTCACCAAAGGCCAAAACTATCCCCATTTCTTTGTGAGTGGAAACGAAAGTGTGTATAGCCTCTATGCAGCACGTTGACATTTCACACACTTTTGTTTGCCCCTGCAATTTGTCAAATGACTTTAATGCTGTGGAAGATGGGCATTCTTACAGTTTTCCAGTCACTGAAAACCCAAGGCCTGAGATACTTTGAAGACCCCATACCCGAACCCGTGTTCCTTCCCCATGTGACGTGACAGTGACCAAGACTGACCTATCTGCTTGCCAAAAACAGCTGTGCGACTTAACCTTAACTGTGATGCCTTCTTCCCCTTCCACACACACTTGTGCCCAGTGCCCATCAAAGTAGCTTGGGCCCAGACCTAAGTGGAGGTCAACTCAGTGGGTAAATCTGCTGAGTACTGGAACTTCAAAATAAGCCCCAAGGTTGCATATTCCAAAAGGGGACCCTACTTGGTGGCATTCTCAAAATTGCAGGTTCCCAGGGCTGGAAGAGGTGGCCCTCCCCAGCATGGAAGGTGGGATCCAGCTGGTGGTTCTTTCCCGGGAGTTCACTCCTCGGCCAGCCAGGCCCGTTAGCCTCATCATGAGGCGTGTACTCAGCGAATGTCTGCTCACTGGTGGGACTCTTAATGTGCTGTAAATACTTGGTGTGAAGCAAACCCACAGCAAACCCTGTTTGCCTTGGTGTTTTCTCATTCCTCCGAGTTACGTGGGTAATGACAAGAGAATGAATATGTCACCCACGTGATGTAAAGGGAATGGGCGCTTACCTTAAGGTGAGGCCTTAGAAGTAGAGTGTGTTCCTTGTTTTACTGCACCCCGGTCATATGGCCACTTTCTGTGACTGCATAATATTCCATTGTATATATGTGCCACGTTTGTCTTTATCTATCATCTGTTGACAGACACTCAAGTGTTTTTCATGTTGTGGCTATCATGAATAATGCTGCATAGGACGTGGGGGTGCAGAGATCTCTTTGAAATGGTGATTTTATTTCCTTCAGAGATACCCCCAGAAGTGGCATTGCTGGATCACCTGGTAGTTCTGTTTCTAATTTTTGGAGGAACGTGCATACTGTTTTCCATAGTGGTTGCACCAGTTTACATGGGAGAGAGAGCACATCTTGAACTAAATGGATGAAATGATGGATTCTCCAGCCACGTTTGATTGTCTGTTCTTTTCAGGACTGGAACAATGGAGGTTAGAGGCCCAAAAGGGAGCAGGGCTTTTATGATCAGGAAAGATGGAATGACCACCATGCTGTTGTCCTTTTAGGTGCCTAATGCCTAGAGGTGGGGAGAGGTTTGGGTCTCAGAGCCTGAGGCAAAATGGGGACAGTAGGATAGGGGGCCCTCAGTGTGAAAAGAGTAGTGGGCTCGGGGTGTGTGTGTGTGTGTGTGTGTGTGTGTGTGTGTTTAAGAGTGTCTCTTGCCCACTTCCCGATGCCTGGCACTGCCTGGCATCACACAGCGAGAGGACAGAGGACCAGAATGCATACTGTTGAGTGGGACCCGAGAATATGTGGCCCTGTGGCAAGGTGAGGCGTTGATGATGGGGGCTGCTCCTTATTTTCCAGCTTCCCTGCAATGCGGCGCTCTGCTGCTGAGGAGTTTTGCGCTCGCATCTCAGCCTCGTCCCATGCAAATGCAGTGCCTTGCTTGGCCTGTGAGCAGCGGCTCAGGAAAGGTGGCCCTTGGCCTTCCTCTGCTGTTGTCTAGAGCAGTGACCTGGGGGAATCCTCTGAGAGGCCACCGCTGTGGTGTCTTGTGAGCAGCAAGCAATGCCACTTGGCTGAGTTGACTGTTGGGCCTTTCGTATGGATAGTGAGCTGTGTTCCCACAGACAGTGGCTGTCGCCGGCATCGTCCTCCCGATACACTGGGAGTGCCGGACACTTCTTCCTTTGACACTCGCCATGGCCGAAATTCCTCATGAATTCCTGAGGGAAGTTCATACTGGCCTGGCGGCATCTGGGGCGTGGGGAATGTCGGGCCCGGGAAGATGCTGAGTGTGACCGGTTATGGGGCTTCTGAAGATGCTGAAAGAGACTGCTGGCTGCGCTGCAGAGCAGTAGCATTTTAGGAGTCCTGAGGAGCCCACTGCTCTGTGTGGGAATGGGGCTGGAGTGGTAGCCAGGCCTTTCTGTAGTTGCCTTCTGCACGTCTTGCTGAGTATACTCTGCACGTTGGTGGGGCGAGAAATACCACGTGGTTCCTGTCAGTGATGGGTTCTCCGGCCACGTTTGATTGTGGGTTCTTTTCAGGAGAGGAACAATAGAGGTTAGAGCTGGGGACGCTCGGATCCCCCGGGTTCAGGAACCACCTGCGTCAGGTCTCCAGGCTGGAGGATTAAGCCCTCCTGTTCCCCTTGTTGAAGAGGGGACATACCTGCAGGCTGGAGCTGCCCCTTCTGCTGTTTGTCTGCTAGGAGGCATTGCCGCTTGGATGTGTGACCCCTCTGCCATCTCGGTCTTCTCAGGAGGTGGTGACATTGCCTCCAGGGGACCTTGTGTGCACTCTCAAGGAGGAGGAGTACGTTGTAGACCCAGCCGGGGGCTTCAGGCATGGGGTGCAGTGCTGCAGCTGCTAGAGGGCTGAGCGGATGGCGGGGGACTCGGGGGAGCTGCAGTGTGAGGCAGGTGCATGAGAGGAGCTCTGGTTTCCCTAGTTTGACTTTTGGTTTCTATTAGTGACTGAACTGTGGGGCTGGCACACATAAGGGGCCCAGCCAGGATGTGAGGACAAGTCTGCGAGCATAAAGGAAATCACAGACAGTGGGGAGGATGGATGAGACTTTGGTGAGAGAGTTGTGCTGGGCGTTGTGGTTCAGGGGTGTGTCTGTCTCCCGCCCCCTTTGCCACTGCCTTTGGTTGCTGAACTTTTGAGTATTTGCCATTTTCTATCCTTCAAGGCAGGTAACCCAAGTGAATCTGCCATCTCTCAAGGAGTCATGGCCTGTTCCATGTCCTGCTTATTTGCAAACACCACTAAAATGGCTTTTCTTAGCTCTTCTTCCTCCAACATGGCAACTAACTCTGATTTGGAAATGCCAGTTCGGTCTCGGTCACAATGGTCAACTACATAAATGACTGCATCTGTGTTTGAATAATAACATCTCCATTATGGCCTGATACTTGTCTGTCCTCCTAAATCCCACGCTTGGAATTTAAGGTTCTTGTATGTTACCATCTCCAGATTAAACCCAGTGGTAGGAATTGTAGTGACGACTTCTCCAACCTGTAATCTGTACAAAATTGTAGTTTTCCCTGCTCCATCTAATCCCAAAATTGAAATTGTCATTTCCCGGGTTCCAAACAGACCGGAGAAAATACTTGAGAAAAAGCCACCTTTCCTGTAGTAACTATATCATAGTGTGATCAAGTAGTTGATGAAGAAAAGCTTTCTCTATAGAAGTAGTCCAACCATGCTGAACGGCCTGTCCGCCCACGTCTATCGTCAAACACAGGCTCGGGCCACGGCAGCGATTCCTACCTACGCTCCGCTCGTCATGGCCTCCGCTCCCACTCCCAGGCGGTTTCACGGAATCCCGGGTAGGATGCTTTTTTTGCTTTTAAATATTTGCATACGTTGCAAAGAGGCAAAGAAAGAACTTACAAGTATTCTAACGTACAAGTTCTAAGGAATGGGAAGGGAGATGTCTGTTACCTTTCACCAGCGGGGATAATTTGACTTTTATTTCTCATTTTATTTGTCTTTACAACATGTTAGTATGAGAAACAAGGTCTCCTTGATATCTGTGCCCCACCCGAATTGGTGAATATCGAGGTGTGGTCAAAGTCGGGCCTGTGCAGAGAACTTCGTCAAGAAGGAGTTGTACTAAGAGCACCTGAGGGGTGGTTAATAGTACCTGCATTTGCTTACTGCCTAGCCTGCTTATGCATGTATCCATACCTGTGTTCTCAGGGGAGTGCTGTATGATCAGTGTGATCAGGTGGAACGAGGATTAAAACTGCAGACCTTGTTTAGAAATGGTGTATGCTGATGCGCTGCTCTCAGCCATTGGTTGGCAAGTTGAGCAGTACCTTTCCTTTTATACCTTCCCTTTCTTGAGTGCCGTGAGGGATCAGCACTTTGATCTCTGTCTTTTGATACACAGGATCTGATCAGGATACACGTTAGGAGGTAAGGACTGAGATCCACATTAGTGGATATTTAGTGGGCAGGCCTCTCAAAAAGGGTGGGAACAATGTGCAAAATGTGTGCACTTCTGTACACTTTGGTCTCCTCCAGATCCCCATGGATTTAAATTTGCCCTCTCATTCTGTCAGGCTGACTCCAGGGGCACAGCGTGTGGGTTACTGACTTCTGCCAATCAGGCCATCTCACAGTTTAGATTTGGGTTGGCCTTCTGGGCTTCCCTTGCCTCTTATTCCTATGCAGACCCACTGTACTGCTCCTTATCAGCTTCAGAAAAGAACAGCAGTGGGCTGTATTTAGTGAATCCTAAGGAGATTCACTGATTTTCTCAGTTTCCCCCATCAGTAGACACAGTGGCCTTACAGAATGCGGAAAGGCCTGCTATGGTCTCTGCTGCAGGTTGTGCAGTCCGGGTGCTGGCCCACAGGATACAGAGTGTGGTTAAAGCCAGGAGCCAAGCACCTGTGTTTCTCCTCCAGAGCTGAGAATACATGGCTTGTATACTTAAAAATGTGCTATGAGGTTAGATCTTCTTCTACCTTCTGTCATGTTCGTATTAGAACAAAAATATTAGTACTAATTAGGGTGGAATGAAACTTTGGTGGGGATGGATGTGTTATAGCATAGATTATGGTGATGGTTCATGGACGTATACTTATCTCCAAACTCATAAATTCTATACATTAAATATGTACAGCTTTTTGTATGTCAATCATACTACCATTCCTCAAAAAAGAGGTTTAAAATAATAATAAAAAGGCCTTCGCATGATTACAGATGAGCGCTCCCCCTCAAATGATTTTAGATTTTAGAACTGAAGGGGAAGGATATGTCTACATGGGGAAATGGGTAATGCCACTTACTGCTTCTGTATTATTGGTTGGCCTGATTTTTCCATTTGTATGTAGCATTTACATTGACAGTATATAAGGTTAACCTTTAGTCAATAGGATTTTGAATTCCACAGAACCACAGCAGTTCTATAGAAGCCATGTACTTCACCTGGAGGACCTCAACTCAAGGAGTGGCCCTGTGACATAACCTATTTGTCAGATGAGCACAAATTGACTTTGGGGTACTATGAATTTGGGATTGGCTTGGGCTTTGGATTGTTTTCATTGTTTACTATGTGTGCTTTTGTGCTTACTCAATAAATATTTTAAAATATTTTACATATGGGGACATGCCCAAATGTATATGTACTATATTTGCATTCCACAGAGTGGAAGGCAGTAGTCTCAGGCTGACTGGTGTCTCTGATTGGCACCTTTTCTCTGAGACCTTCCCCCGCCTTCTGTTCACTGTATGACTGAGTTTCCAGGCCATAGCTATGTGGCTTGGTGCTTTTCACATTATTCTGGTTACTATTTCACATATTAGGCCGATCATACTTTTGTTACATTTAGAGTTTGGGACTAGACCCCAAGATTGAGCCATAGCCTGAAAAGGCTCATTAATATCATTTCATTGCAGAGAATATGATTTAAAAGACATATTGTTGAGTTCCCCTGAGCTGTCCTCACTTCTGTCTTTAAAATGTATCTGTTGCTTAAGTGTCTTGCATTTTATAAAATACTTGTGTTCTTCCAACAAAATGTTTCAGAAGATCCTACTTACAAAATCTTTTTTATTCACAATGAACACCAGCATGATCAAGAAAGCTGTGGCTCTGCCATGTGAACCATCTCCTGAACCATGGAATAGCTCTGAACTATAGAATCTGATGCATTAATGACAGGGGCTTGGTGGCAGGGGAATGGGGTCTCCAGACCATGAGGGGAAGTTCCCCCCTTTGTTAAACTCTCCCCTTTCTTTAGGGAAGTACTCCCCTAAAGGGAGTAGATAATCTAATGCCTCTGAAAAGTGATCCTTTTAGCCACTTCAGGGAGGCCATAAATACATATTTGGGGATTGTGGAGGTGGTAGGGGACTCTCCCGATACTCCTAAGGGTAAGTCAGGGGTAGGGTCACCAGCATAGTTGTACAGAAGATCAATTCAGAAGTCAGTAGGACCAAAACTAGAAGCATCAAGCACACAGCTAACTCCTGGTGAAGCCTGCATTAGAATCTTGGGCCCTTGTGTCTTAGGCATCTTTCATTACACCATACCACTAGGTCTTATAAATGCTTTGTATTAGCAGAATTAAATTACTTAAGTGGGTTAAATAATTTTTTGGCATTGTATGTTATTTAAACATATCCACACAGATTCCAGTGTTTGTATACAATTTCCAATTAACTAAAATTGCACGCCTTCTGTAGAGCTTACCATGGCTTAACATTTCAGCAAACAGCCTTGTGTTTGTGGTTATTAAAAACCGCCCCAAGGGAAAGGATAGCTAGGCTGTGGCAGTCTGTTCTGTATGTAGATATGTTTGTTGGCTCGTTGTGCACGGGTCTCTCCCTAGGATTTCAAAAAGATCTTGGGGGCAGGTATCAGCAACTCTGTTCTTGCCATCCAGTCTGGAGGGGCCCTAGCTGCAATGTTTCATTTCCTGCCTGGGAAGTTCCTCGGTGAGCAGAGTTCAAAATCACTTCTCTTTTTCTCCAATTGCTGCTGGAACTTTATATTCCTTTTGTTACTCTCTTGTGTTACGAAGTGAGATACACATTAGGCTATGAGCCATTTCTCTATTTCAGGTCAGTGGTTGTGATTTTACCTGGGGCATTTGCCAAGCACCTATACCATACCAACCACCACGAAATTGCATTAGCACCGATAAATACCTTCCCAGGCATCGCTGGAAGTGCACTTCGTGGAGGCGGGCCGGGGCAGAGGCAGGCGGGGCCATGGGTGGTACCTGATGCACGAGTGAGTTCCATTCGTAAAGCTGGTTGGTCCATAGTACGCAGGCGCCATATGGTGGCGCGAGCTGGGGCCCGAGAGGTCAAGGGGTTGGAGTAGTGGCTGGGCCTAACGTCCGCTCGAGGAGGCGGGGTCGAGTTCGAGGGGCGGGGCCGGAACTGAGAGGCAGGGAACCAGGGCGGGAACCCAGGACACCTGATCACGTGGTGAAGGCAGAGCCTGCTGCATTTGGAGAGGGGAGGGTCAAGTGCTCTGGAGCCTAGGAGTGGGCCTGGTGCACACCCTCCCTGCCCACCACTCGCCTGCTCTTGTGTGTTCCTTGGGGGACCCTCAGCGTCTGCAGGCCCCTTGCACAAATTTCTGTGAACACGTTTTCCTGCTTATGCATGCATCTCTAGACCAGACATCATTGTCACCCAGGCTGCAGAGGTGGTTGCCTGCCACATTAATGGAATAACCCCAAATGTTAGCCAACATGAGCCAGAGCAGTATATTCAAAGAATAATGCACCGTGTCCAGGCAATGTAAGGAAGGCTAAATGTTAAGAAATCTATGAATTTGCTATATTTAGTTACCAAAGGAAGATAATCATATGTTCATCTCTGTCAATGTTGAAAAGATAAAACTGAGGGATTGTATGATTTTATGTTGGTCTTTGCCATCCATCACAATCTGATATGAGCCAATAGCTAGAGCAGAGTCTTGTAAGCGGAATACGGACTCATAAAAGAACATGAGCTAATATATAGGAGCAAAGTCTTCATGTGGGATATGAGCTTAACCAAGGTGTGTGAATCCCTTCTAACCCTCTGTGGTGAGCACTGAATCAAAAAGCTGTAAAGGAACCAACTGCGGGTTTGCAAGTGGTTGGAATATCAGCTCACCCTTCCCTCTTTGTACCCTAAGAGGAATATAAAATAGAGGGAATCTCTTGGCTACCTCCAGAAGAGTGGAAGAGAAAAGAAACATCTAGCCCACAACTTGAATGTTGTGCAAAGTTCAGGTGCAGGATTAAGGTTTTAGACCACTGTCTGGGATCAACCATGCTTTGCTTTGTGATGATACATAAGGCATGGCTTGTCACCATTTAGGTTAGAAGAGAGAATGTGGTATGGACTAGCATTCTGAGCAGGTTCAGAATATTGGTTCCTGTTTTGGTTGCAGTGTTAATAAAAAGGACAACCCTCCGCCAAAGGGTTGGTCATCACAATAATACTTGGTTCTTTGGCATTATCTTTTATTTGACGCACTAAGAACACTTCGAAAATACACATCCCTGTGAGGTTAGTCTACGCTTTTTTTCCCATGAGAAGTTCCTTAATATCACGAACAATGACTCATCAAAAGAGAATGGTTCACTAAGAACCTTAGGATATAGACTCAGAGTGGCCTTGGCTATCTCCCAGTGCTACTGAGGCATGTGATAGAGGGACACAGGAAGATAGAGTTCAGGGCCTCTGTAAGTTTCAAGAAGTTTCCAGACCCTTGTAAGTTTCAAAAAAAAAAGCTCCAATCCAACTCAGCCATTCAGAAGTACATTTACAGGCCTCAGCTCTGATTGGTTATGCCCCATGTAAATGAAGCATTGTACGTTCAGCCAATCAAGAGGGGGTTGTGATGTCATCGGTTTAGTTCTCTATTTGGTCCAGGGAGGGTGGGACTTCCTCCTCTCAGGAGGCAATATAAATCCCTGCCCCTGATAGCATCGCCGTTGGAGCCTCTGCGTTTTCTTCTCACTCAGTTAGGCGTCCTGCTGGTTGCTCCTTACACTTGTGTGCTGGTTTCATTCTTTGTCGCCTGTGAGACATGATCTTGGGAAAAACATCTCAGCCGGTAACACTATAACCTAACTTGCATCCTCCCATCCCCCAAATTCAAGTAGAAGCCCTAACCCCAATGGGATTGTATTTGGAGATAGGCTTTTAGGAGGTAATTAAGGTTAAATGAGGTCATGAGGATAGAATCCTAATCCTGTAGAACTGGTGGCCTTGTTAAAAAGAGGAAGAGAGAGGGAGCTCCTTCCTGCCCACACACATCAAGGAAAGGCCATTGAGGATAGAGCAAGAAGGCAGTTATCTGCAAGCTAGGAGGAGAGCTCTCACCAGGAATCAAATTGGCTGTCACCCTAGTCTAGGGTTTTCCTAAGTGTAAATCTGAGAAACACTGGTGTGCCTGAATTGTTAGTAGGTGTTGGTTCTTTGGTCAAACACCTTTGAGAAGGCCGTGTAATACTAACATCTATTGCAGATCCACAGTGTACATTAGAATTATCACATGTTTCCTGCCAGAGCCCTAGACTGAGGAAATTTGGTTACCACTATTGGAGAAGCACCTATTAACATCACAGATTGCTTACGTGGAGAGTGCTTTGGGAGCACCCGTGGAATGTTTTTTGTTTTTGTTTTATAGGCTCTGACTCTGTTCCACATTTACTGAGCCAGAATATTTAGGGGTAAAGCATGAGCATAGGTATATATTTCAATGATCACAGATAATTCTGATGAGCAGCCCTAATCACAAACCACTAAAGGCAAACATGCTTTGTGGAGCTGAGTTTGAGAACTGCTCATCTAGGACAACACCCTCATTTCTGAAGGCAAGGACAATGAGGTCCCAGTAGGGAAAAAGACTTCCTTAAGTGTGCACTCACAGCAATAATGTTTGTCCTTTTTCCTCTGGTATAAATGACCTCTAGATGGCAGTGTATTTCTTAGTTTTAGTCAGCCTGCACGGGCAGAAAACTGAACAGTTACTGGATGAATTTGACCATTAAAATACAACCGTTTAGTCCAATGGGTGTCTGTTGTGATAACGTTGTCTTGAACCAAGCAGGGCCATTTCTGTGTATTCTTCACAGGCCAGGTTTCCAGCCTGGAAAGAGAACTGTGGGAAGATGAAGTCTAGACTGGGTAGGGAGAGGTGAGAGGGGTGGCAGCACCTTTCCCATGGAGCCTATTGCAGCCAAGAAGCCTCTATTCTGCCCGCAGCACCGTCTCCCGAGTTCTGGCTGATGGATAGAGATATATGTCAGGCTGAGACAACTGGTTTCCACAGGCCACTCCCTCAGTTGATATATTCCTTTGGAAGGAATACGTTGAAAAATATATCTGATGAAGGGCCCTTTAGAGAGATGCTTTTTGGAATCTCGTCATTTTCAGAACCTTTTCTCTCATCCCTACTGTCTTCATTAGAATCCTAAAATATTTGGAGAGTTCCAGACTCTCCTGGGCCAATCCCAGGGTTCTAGTTTTATATCCGTCACTGATTTCCAGTGTGACCTTGAGCAAGTTGCCTCCCCTCCTTCATTCTCAGTTTCATCATCTGATTTATTTTCATTAAACTCTTCCAAAAAATCAGTGACAATTTGGATGACAGCTACTACTTGACGTCAGCGACTCTAATAATTTATGTTGGGCAAGATAGAGAATCACACACCCAAGAAATGCACATGTGCCTTTCAATACCTGTTACATACTTAGTAAGGACTTTGCCTTTTTAGTGCCATCAGGGGAGAAGTCCAGAGGTACAGCAGGCTGCAGACACTGAGCTGCAGTTCCACTTCTCTGTGATTCCTTTGCATCTGTCATCCTACATGATTTGGCTTCATTGTCAGGCTCTTGGCAAGACGGCTCCAACAGTTTCCAGGAGTCACATCTAGATCTAAAAACTACCGCAGGAGAAAAAAGGACAGCCCTTTCTGCATTTTCTTCTTAGGAGAGAAGAAACCTTCCTTGGAAGCACCCTAGTCACTTCACTGGCCCTGATTGGGTCATATTCCCATTGGTTTCTTTTTCCATTTGCTGACAGAAGGAATGGCAGAATCATGATTATAGGTGAGCTTGCATTAATCACTGTGGGGGCAATGAATACTGAAGTATAAACCCTCTTTCCTCCCCAAGTAGAGAAGGTTAAATGCTTATGTAGAAGCCCTAACTCCCACTGTGACTGTACTTGGAGATAGGGTCTTTGAGGAGGTAATTAAGGTTAAAATGAGGTTGTAAGGGTGGGGCCCTAGTCTGATAGCACTGATGTCTTTATAAAAGAAAGAGACGCTAGATGTCTCTCTCTCTCTGTGTACACACAGACAGAAAAAAAAAAAAGGCCGTGTGAAGACACAAGGAGAAGGCAGCCATCTACAAGCCAGGAAGAGGGGCCTCAGCAGAAACCAGCCCTGGTTGACTTTGGACTTCCAGTCTCCAGAACTTTGAGAAAGTAAGTGTCTGCTGTTTAAGGCACCCAGCCTGTGGTATTTTCTTATGGCAGCCTGAATGTACTAATACACATGCAGAGGTCTCTGCCTATGGGTAACGAAGCTTGCAGTTCCCAGGAATGAAATCTACAGATAATCCACCAGAGCCTTAGTTGAACTGTGTAACCAAAATGATTCTTAGGTCTGGCCGACAAATGCACCTGTCTTTGGAGTCACCACCTTAGCCTAACAGCTAGAGGAATAGCTCACATATAATTACCAAGCGTGAGTCATTAATGACACAGACCCAGGGTCCTTAGAATGGATGGTTGGTGTGGTGAACCTGAGTAAGAAATTTGCTGTGACACTTGTACACCTTCCCCTTGGCTTTCCTGTCAAAGCACCTGCAGCCAGTGACCTTGGAATGTGCAACAGGGAGCAGGGCAGCCCCAAACCTTGCAGACTAAGTAGAAAGTGCCTTTAAGTCAAGGCTAGTGCCAAGGGACCCAGAACACCCCTGCAGGAGTGGGTGTTCAATAGGAGCCACAGAGCAGAGGGGTGCTGCTGGAGGTTAGGGGGACATGGAAGTCTCCTCTGAGTCTGCCCCTGGGAGGCCCAGTGAAACCCTGGCCCCTTCCTCTGGGATCACCCTACCAGTTCCTGGATGTACTTCCCATCAGGCAGCATCTGCATAGTGCTTAAAGTGTGTGCTTTATGTTACTGCTGTTGTTCAGCCCCCACTCCACCACCAATGTGGCTGAGATCCCTTTTAGAGAGGGACAGTTGGGTTTCCTTTTAAACCCACCAGACCAAGTCCCCAACCCCAACCCCCTCTTTCTTATCTGGCTGGTAGCTGTCAGCATTCTGTTGCTTCCTTGAACCTCAGGTTCTGTTGCTTCCTCGAACCTCTGTTCCAACACAGTGTCATGGAAAACACTAGTCATCTTCTGCACCCTCTGAGAGAGGCAGAGAGAAGGCACAGAGTGGGAGCCTGCCCCCATCCTTTCTTCTTAAGCCCCTACTCGCCTGCTGGGACAGGCTGCTCCACCAAGCCTCCTGATTTCAGAAATCTCCAGCCAGAGACAGGTGCCCGCCCATCTCCTATATACTGCCACACTGGCTAGCTGGCACCGGGGGAAGAGATATTAGGGTAAGAACGTGCTGTAAGAGCACCCCCTCTATATCAGCAGAGAAAGGAAAATGCAATAACTTATCCTTATGGGAATTGCAGAGATTTTTTCCACCATCCACGACTTGAAAAATGCAGATGTTATTCCTACCACACACAGACTAATGTGGACCCACAGCTGAAGCCAGCTCTCCAGCTGATGCAGGCTACTATGCTACTAGGTCCGCTCCTTGGCTCCTGTAATCTAGCAGATCCAATAGTGCCCAGAATGTTTTGGGTAAATCAGTATGCGATATGGGGCCATGGCAAGCCCTGATAAGAGAACCGCAGCAGAGCCTGCTAGCCTGCTAGGACGTGACAAATAGTGCCAAACAGCAACCACTGTAGAGTGCTATTTCTCCCATTGCCAAGAGCTTGCAAGTCCGGTAACAAAAGGGTGGAAATAAAGGCGGTGCCTCTCATAATTACACCTGACCCATCTGCAGCTCTGATCTCTGCTGGTTTTAGAAGTTTAGCTCCCTAGAAGAAACACATCCAGTGTGGGATGAAACAATGGTTCCACTCAATTTGAGCCCCTCTTAGCTCCTGGAGCCACGTAGAACAGGTGATTATGGTTCATGCCACAGAATGAGGATAGGGAGGAGTATGGATGAGACTCACGGGATCCCCTAAGGTGACTTCGTACACTACAACCCCGGGGGGGGGGTGTGCATGTCACAGCAGTGAAACCCTACAAAGGACCACCTAGGGCTCTGACTCCTCAGGAATGAAGGACTGAGCCTGCCCAGTAGGAAAGGCAAAAGGAACATGGGATTGACAGAGAAGGCATAAACAAACAGGACCACCTCATGGCTATGTGCAGAAATGAGGACTGTACCTTCTACCTGTATTTCCCTGCTGTCTTTTTTATTCATTTATTTAATTCTCTCATCTCTTCTTTAGTATTGTAAATAGGATAGAGCGGTGGTGGTGGTGAT
>JAQQAC010010272.1:0-21870 GCA_029783875.1 Phataginus tricuspis | reverse complement strand
GGAAGAAGAGAGAGAAAAAGGGATAGAAAGTGTCTTTGAAGAAATAACTGCTGAAAACTTCCCCACGCTGGGGAAGGAAATAGTCTCACAGTCCACAGAAGTCCACAGATCTCCCAACACAAGGGACCCGAGGAAGACAACACCAAGACACATAATAATCAAGATGGCAAAGATCAAAGATAAAGACAGAGTATTAAAGGCAGCTAGAGAGAGAAAAAAGATCACCTACAAAGGAAAACCCATCACACTGTCATCAGACTTCTCAACAGAAACCTTACAGGCCAGAAGAGAATGGCATGATATATTTAACGTAATGAAACAGAAGGGCCTTGAACCAAGAATATTGTATCCAGCACGATTATCATTTAAATATGATGGAGGGATTAAAAATTTCAAGACAAAAGAAAGTTGAGAGAGTTTGCCTCTCATAAACCACCACTACAGGATAACTTAAACAGACTGCTTTAGAGGGAAACACCCCTAAGGATAAAAAGATGTCACCAGAGAAAATAAAATCATAGCAAAGAAAGCAGACCATCCAAATACCAACTAAAGGCAAAGAATAAAACACCTAATATATAAAGAAAGGAGGAGGAAGAATAGGAAGGGAGAGATAAAGAAACATTACACGGCGTTCACAATAACATAACAAGAAAGTTAAGTTAGATTCTCAGATAGTAAAGAAGCAACCCTTGAACCTTTGGTAACCACGAATCTAAAGCCAGCAATGGCAATAAGTACATATCTCTCAATAATCACCCTAAATGTAAACGGACTGAATGCACCAAACAAAAGACACAGAGTAACAGAGTGGATAAAAAAGCAAGACCCATCTATATGCTGCTTACAAGAGACTCACCTCAAACCCAAAGATATACACAGACTAAAAGTGAAGGGATGGAAAAAGATATTTCAAGCAAACAACAAAGAGAAAAAAGCAGGTGTTGCAGTACTTGTATTAGATAAAATAGACTTCAAAACGAAGAAAGTAGCAAGAGATAAAGACGGACATTACATAATGATAAAGGGGTCAGTCCAACAAGAACATATAACCATTATAAATGTATATGCACCCAACACAGGAGCATCAGCATATGTGAAACAAATACTAACAGAAGTGAAGGAGGAAATAGACAGCAATGAAATTATTTTTGGAGACTTTAACACGCCACTGACTCCAAAGGACAGATCAACCAGGCAGAGGATAAGTAAAGACACAGAGGCACTGAACAACACACTAGAACAGATGGACCTAACAGATATCTACAGAACTCTGCACCCAAAAGCAGCAGGATACACATTCTTCTCAAGTGCACATGGAACATTTTCCAGAATAGACGACATACTAGGCCCCAAAAAGAACCTCAGTAAATTAAAAAATATTGAAATCCTACCAACCAACTTCTCAGATCACAAAGGTATAAAACTAGAAATAAATTTTAGAAAGAAATCAAAAAGGCTCAAAAATATATGGAGACTTAACAACATTCTCCTAATGAATCAATGGGTTAACAACCAAATCAAAACAGAAATCAAAGAATATATGGAGACTAATGACAACAACAACATAAAGCCACAACTTCTGTGGGACGCAGTGAAGGCAGTTCTAAGAGGAAAGTATATTGCAATCCAGGCCTATTTAATGAAGGAAGAACATTCCCAAATGAATAGTCAAAAGACACAATTACTGAAACTGGAAAAAGAAGAGCAAATGAGGCTCAAAGTCACCAGAAGGAGGAACATAATAAAGATCAGAGAAGAAATAAATAAAATGAGAAGAATAAAACAATAGAAAAAATCATTGAGACCAAGAGCTGGTTCTTCGAAAAAGTAAACAAAACAGATAAATTCTTAGCCAGACTCATTAAGAGAAAAAGAGAATCTACACACATAAACAGAATCAGAAATGAGAAAGGAAAAATAACGACAGACCCCACAGAAATACAAAGAATTATAAGAGAATATTATGAGAATCTATATGCTAACAAGCTGGGAAACCCAGAAGAAATGGACAACTTCTTAGAAAAATAAAACCTTCCAAGACTGACCAAGCAAGAAACAGAAAAACTAAACAGATCAATCACCAGCAAAGAAGTTGAAGCGTTAATCAAAAAACTACCTAAGAACAAAACCCCCGGACCAGATGGATTCACCTCTGAATTCTACCAGACATATACAGAAGAAATAACACACATTCTCCTTAAAGTTTTTCAAAAAATAGAAGAGGAAGGAATACTTCTAAACTCATTCTATGAAGCCAGCATGACTCTAATACCAAAACCGGGTAAAGACCTCACCGAAAAAGAAAATTAGAGACCAATATCCCTGATGAACATAGATGCAAAAATACTCAACAAAATATTAGCAAACCGAATTCAAAAATACATCAAGAGGATCATACACCATGATCAAGTGGGATTCATCCCAGGGATGCAAGGATGGTACAACATTCGAAAGTCCATCAACATCATCCATCATATCAATAAAAAGAAGAAAAAAAACCACATGATCATCTCCATAGATGCTGAAAAAGCATTTGACAAAATTCAGCGTCCATTCATGATTAAAACTCTCAACAAAATGGGTATAGACGGCAAGTACCTCAACATCATAAAGGCCATATATGACAAACCCACAGCTAACATCATACTTAACAGTGAGAAGCTGAAAGCTTTTCATCTAAGATCGGGAACACGACAGGGATGCCCACTCTCTTCACTGTTATTCAACATAGTACTGGAGGTCCTAGCCATAGCAATCAGAGACATACAAGGCATCCAGTCTGGTAAAGAAGAAGTCAAATTGGCACTATTTGCAGATGACATGATATTGTACATAAAAAACCGTAAAGACTCCACGCCAAAAATACTAGAACTAATATCTGAATTCAGCGAAGTTGCAGGATACAAAATTAACACACAGAAATCTGTTGCTTTCCTATACACTAACGATGAACTAACTGAAAGAGAAAGGAGAAAAACAATTCCGTTCACAATTGCATCAAAAAGAATAAAATACCTAGAAATAAACCTAACGAAGGAAGTGAAAGACCAGTACTCTGAAAACAACAAGACACTCCTAGGAGAAATTAAAGAGGACACTAATAAATTGAAATGCATCCCATGCTCTTGGCTATATTGTCAAAATGGCTATACTACCTAAAGCAATCTACAGATTCAACGCAATCCCTATCAAACTACCAACAGCTTTCTTCAATGAACTGGAAAAAATAATTCTAAAATGCATATGGAACCAGAAAAGACCCCGAATACCCAAAGCAATCCTGAGAAGGAGGAATCAAAAAGGGGGAATTACGCTCCCTGACTTCACGCTCTACTACAAAGCCACAGTAATCAAGATAATTTGGTATTGGCAGACCAGTGGTACAGAATAGAAAATCCAAACACTAACCCAAACATATGCAGTCAATTAATATTTGATAAAGGAGCCTTGGATATACAATGGGGAGATGACAGCCTCTTGAGCAGCTGGTGTTGGAAAAACTGCAGAGCTACAGGTAAGAGAGTGAAACTGGACTACTGTCTAGCCCCATACACAAAGGTAAACTCAAGGTGGATCAAAGACCTGAATGTGAGTCAGGAAGCCATAAAACTCTTAGAAAAAAACGTAGGCAAAAATCTCTTAGACATAAACGTCAGCAACTTCTTCATGAACATATCTCCCCGGGCAAGGGAAACAAAAGCAAAGATGAACAAGTGGGACTATATCAAGGTTAAAAGCTTCTGTAGAGCAAAGGACACCATCAGTAGAACAAAAAGACATCCTACAGTATGGGAGAATATATTCATAAATGACGTATCCAATAAGGGGTTGACATCCAAAACATATAAAGAACTCATGCACCCTCAACAAGCAAAAAGCAAATAATCCAATTAAGAAATGGGCAGAGGACATGAATAGACACTTCTCCAAGAAGAAATTCAGATGGCCAACAGGCACATGAAAAGATGCTCCACATCGCTAATCATCAGAGAAATGCAGATTAAAAGCACAATGAGATATTACCTCACACCAGTGAGGATGGCCAACATCCAAAACACAAACAACAAATGTTGGCGAGGATGTGGAGAAAAGGGAACCCTCCTACACTGCTGGTGGGAATGCAAATTGGTTCAACCATTGTGGAAAGCAGTATGGAGGTTCCTCAAAAAACTCAAAAGAGAAATACCATTTGACCCAGGAATTCCACTCCTAGGAATTTACACTAAGAATGCAGCAGCCAAGTTTAAAAAAGACATATGCACCCCTATGTTTATCGCAGCACTATTTACAATAGCCAAGAAATGGAAGCAACCTAAGTGTCCATCAGTAGATGAATGGATAAAGAAGAGGTGGTACATATGCACAATGGAATATTATTCAGCCATAAGAAGAAAACAAATCCTACCATTTGCAACATCATGGATGGCGCTAGAGGGTATTATGCTCAGTGAAATAAGCCAAGCCAAAAAAGACAAGTATCAAATGATTTCACTCATATGTGGAGTATAAGAACAAAGAAAAAACTGAAGGAACAAAACAGCAGCAGACTCAGAGAACCCAAGAACGGACTAATAGTTTCCAAAGGGAAAGGGACTGGGGAAGTTGGGTGGGAAGGGAGGGATAAGGGGGAAAAGGGGGCATTATGATTAGCAGATGTAAGGTAGCGGGGGCACGGGGAGGGCTGTACAACACAGAGAAGACAAGTAGTGATTCTATAGCATCTCACTACGCTGATGGACAGTGACTGTAATGGGGTTGGTGGGGGGGACCTGATGAAGGGGGTAGTTTAATAACCATAATATTGCACATGTAATTGTAGATTAATGATACCAAAATAAATTATTAAAAAAACAGTTTATATCACTGTATGTGTTCCTAAGCGAGTGTTTGTGTATCCTGTTTCCTAGATCTAGTGAAAAATGAAGAGAGTTTTGTTTTCAATGTAACGTGTACACATTGACCATCTGGCCAGGCGTTTGTTGTTTTACAGCAGTGAATTCCCGGAAGCGCCAGTCCCCCGCCACCACTCGAAGTCGTTTGGGTTCTCTCGGGACTTCATTTCTGGCAATAATTGCATGTTCAGTATCACGTGGATCAGTACAGTTCTGTTCTCACCCTTGCATGCATGTCCTTTGAAAATGGCGGAGCAATTTCAATTTGTTTGTAAGGAAATTCACACCCAGAATGCTTGCTCCCTGTTCTCTGGGAGGGAATGGCCCTTGCAGGGTACCGTGCGTACTTGTGAATATTATTTTAGAACCCTACTTGTGCACTTAGTATGTGTCCATTTCTCTAAATGTTGGTTTAGGTGCCCCTTCCCAGGTGTTCTCCCATAGAAAAAACTGATTTGTGTTACTTTGTCTTTACAAACAAGGAGGATAGGCCAAGACAACTCCTATCCTCCTTGTTTGAGGTCCTGGGCCATACTGCATGCGCTAACTGTTCCCGCACTCCACTACCACCCTCTCCCCTCTCGCCAGATGGTGCGGCCCGGCTGCTTTGGCCGCAAGTGCTGACTGTGCCTTAATGCCTAAGTGCTAGCACACTGGCTTAAGAAATAGGCAGCGTCTGCCTATTTACACTCATGCCTCCATTGTGTGACACCTAATATGTATTCAAGGGGAGAACTAAAGGGAAACTGTTGCTTTGCTCAAACCCTGAGGATGGCTCCTAATCAGTGAGAGTAACCTGATGCTTGGTGTTAAGTAAAACAGTTACTTCCTTTTGATCATGGTGCTGGTTGAGTTTCCCTATTAGCCTTGGTGCTGGCAGATTCTTGATATTGACTTGAAATACGTGTATTATCTCCTGTAGAGGTGATTGAATGGCTCTTACCTTGAAGGACCATTGATGACCTCTAAATGCACCTTGATTACATTTAAGGTTGTGACAGATTCGATACTGGTACTTGGGTTTTACTTTCTCTGTGTTGTTGGTACTGGCAGGAATGCAGATTTCTGGAACTGGGGCGCTAACCAGCCTCACTAATCCTGACTTTGAATGCATAGCCTCAGATCTTGAATAGTATATACATGTGGAATGAAGGTAGTACTTTTCCTACCTTCCCATTGCCCATGGTATCCTACGGGCCTCTCTGCCAATTAAGAGCAAATCTGCAATTTATGTATTGCCAAATGTCCAACTTCTTCTATTGTTCTGTCCTCCCAGACTTACTGCATTCAGTGTCACATGGTGGCATCATTATGTAATGTATGCAATTCTGCATGAAATTGTTCTGCATCAAGTAAGTTCATTTCTAGTTTTAGCAGCTTTTGCACTCCCTGTGTTACCATTTACTAAGACTGATGCCACAACACAGTTGCGTATCGTGCATTTCATGGTCTATCGTGTAGAACACAAAACCCATTTCGATGATTTGTTACCTATAAACTTGCATGGTATATAGGTGTCGGTCATTGGTATCGAAGGGAAAACACGTCACTCATTCCAAAGGTTTGTTAGCCATCATTTTGTCTGAGTCAGTTGCCTTATTACTCAAGGGAAAAAGTGGAGATCTGTGCCTCCCCTTCCAGCAAATAACCTGGAATACCTCTCAACATAATATTTGATAAGTCCCCTGTGATGTTTGGTGAAAGCGGGAGGAACTGGCGCATTTTGAAGGGGCAGCCAGGCCTCTAAAGAAGCAGCCTTTAGAGGTTTCTCTAAAGAAACCAGGCCTCTAAAGAAACAAACCACCTCTTGTGGTTTGATTCGGGCGGTTCCTGATTCACATTCTCTTTCACTCCTTTGGCTCATCTCACACAGGCTGCATAACTGGGTGCTCTGGCCCCACTACCCATTTTCAGAAATTCCTCTGGATAAGGAGAAGAGGAAGTCTGTCCCAGCAACTCACCTTACATGGGTTTGCAAGGTAGCAAATTTTCCCACCCTTGTGCCAGGCATGCAACCCATAGCAAGTCTTCTTGCAGATCTGTAGAGTCACCATCTCTTTCAGGACCTGAGGTGCAAGTGAAGAGTCGAGGGCTGGTCATCCTGTGAGCCTGCAAAGGGAAGAGAGTGGACCAGGAGTCACTATCCACACGAACCAGACAAGTAAGAGCAACGTTAGGTTATGTGAGGCCACAGGTGTTGGGTGGAGGGCAGCACCCCTCTCCTGTCCCCTGCGCCATCATGTAAGATGGTGCTGGAATCTCTTTGCTGAGTCCCTAACAGAGACACGACGTCAGGGTCACTCCCTGGGCATCGCTTACTAACTCTTTGGTAGGAACCCTGTTTCCACAGTCAGTTTCTTTCCTAAGCAGTGACATCCTTTTCCAGTCCGTATTTGTGTCCCTCTGTTTATTGTGGGTGCCACTGTTACCGACACGTTGACCATATTAGAATGCCTATTTCAAAGTAACCTTATCTCGGTGTTTTCACGTCAGAGTTTTAACTTGTCTTTTTATCCTTTGGAAAACCATCCTAGTAGTGACCAGAAACAGCAGGGACTTGATGGGAGCATCCAAAATAAGCTTCAGGAATCCAGAGATTGTTAGAGGGCAGCTCATGTGCTTTTCTTCGGGTATGAGAACATGGATGTGAATGTACACATTTAAAGCCAGCTTTATCTAGAAGAGGGGCTCGGGGGAGGAGATGAGATGTGTACATCAAGCGGGCAGCAGAGAATGATGGTCTGCCCGTCTGCCCCACGGTGGGTGGGTGGGCAGGCACTGATTTGGCAATGCTCCTGCAGGCACGAGCTAGCAATTCAAGTACTGTATAGGTCAATACTCCTTTAAATAGTTGCCCTTCCAAACAGCGTCAGACTTTTGGTTTCTGTCCTTGCAGATGTTGCTGACACCACACCTTGTGTTTGATCCACCACAGATTTCTACGATCTGAGTCTGAAAGACCCTTGGCTCTTTCATACTGTCATCTGTGAGCCTCGGTTTCCACATTTGCAAGTTGGGAATCACGCCGTGTTCTCAGGAATGCTGTTGAGACTCAAGTACAAGAATAATTGCAAAGGGCTTGGCACACACGAGGTAGTGAAGGAGTTAGTACACCATTTCTGGAACCCATATATTGCAGCAGAAAACCCTGGCTTGTTTTAACACCTCTTCCCACCCGTCCAGACCCCACTCCCACTTTATTTCTTTAGGCTCTTGTCACAATTTCAGCTAAATGTTTGTTTCCTCTCGCAGGGCCAGCACACATTTCCTCAGTGATTAGTTGACCTCTCTTTGGGAGCCAGCCTCTTTCATCCTGCTGTGATGTCAGGAGGATGGCCAGCAACTCAGACGTCACCTGCCTGTGAGCCACGTTCTTTGCTGGCTGACTGGGGCGCCTTATGTTGAAGCCAATGGGGCTCAGCACCAAGTTTGGGCTGGAGGGTGCCCGTTAACTGGCAGTGCTGCAAAGGTCTCTTCTCTTTCTTTGCCCGTATGAAGTCACTTCTCTTCCGGGCTGTGGTTAGAGTGCTGAAACTCAGGTGAAGGCTTTTGACAGCCTGCAGGGGACAGTGCTAAATGGGTACATGAATTATTCTACGGTGCCTTCAAAGACACTTCACACCTTTGTTCTCATAGGTGCCTCTGGTTCCTTTATTGCTTTATTAGCTCAGATCTTATACGGAAGGTGGCATCGCAGAACTTGCGGTTCACTCACCAAAGGCCAAAACTATCCCCATTTCTTTGTGAGTGGAAACGAAAGTGTGTATAGCCTCTATGCAGCACGTTGACATTTCACACACTTTTGTTTGCCCCTGCAATTTGTCAAATGACTTTAATGCTGTGGAAGATGGGCATTCTTACAGTTTTCCAGTCACTGAAAACCCAAGGCCTGAGATACTTTGAAGACCCCATACCCGAACCCGTGTTCCTTCCCCATGTGACGTGACAGTGACCAAGACTGACCTATCTGCTTGCCAAAAACAGCTGTGCGACTTAACCTTAACTGTGATGCCTTCTTCCCCTTCCACACACACTTGTGCCCAGTGCCCATCAAAGTAGCTTGGGCCCAGACCTAAGTGGAGGTCAACTCAGTGGGTAAATCTGCTGAGTACTGGAACTTCAAAATAAGCCCCAAGGTTGCATATTCCAAAAGGGGACCCTACTTGGTGGCATTCTCAAAATTGCAGGTTCCCAGGGCTGGAAGAGGTGGCCCTCCCCAGCATGGAAGGTGGGATCCAGCTGGTGGTTCTTTCCCGGGAGTTCACTCCTCGGCCAGCCAGGCCCGTTAGCCTCATCATGAGGCGTGTACTCAGCGAATGTCTGCTCACTGGTGGGACTCTTAATGTGCTGTAAATACTTGGTGTGAAGCAAACCCACAGCAAACCCTGTTTGCCTTGGTGTTTTCTCATTCCTCCGAGTTACGTGGGTAATGACAAGAGAATGAATATGTCACCCACGTGATGTAAAGGGAATGGGCGCTTACCTTAAGGTGAGGCCTTAGAAGTAGAGTGTGTTCCTTGTTTTACTGCACCCCGGTCATATGGCCACTTTCTGTGACTGCATAATATTCCATTGTATATATGTGCCACGTTTGTCTTTATCTATCATCTGTTGACAGACACTCAAGTGTTTTTCATGTTGTGGCTATCATGAATAATGCTGCATAGGACGTGGGGGTGCAGAGATCTCTTTGAAATGGTGATTTTATTTCCTTCAGAGATACCCCCAGAAGTGGCATTGCTGGATCACCTGGTAGTTCTGTTTCTAATTTTTGGAGGAACGTGCATACTGTTTTCCATAGTGGTTGCACCAGTTTACATGGGAGAGAGAGCACATCTTGAACTAAATGGATGAAATGATGGATTCTCCAGCCACGTTTGATTGTCTGTTCTTTTCAGGACTGGAACAATGGAGGTTAGAGGCCCAAAAGGGAGCAGGGCTTTTATGATCAGGAAAGATGGAATGACCACCATGCTGTTGTCCTTTTAGGTGCCTAATGCCTAGAGGTGGGGAGAGGTTTGGGTCTCAGAGCCTGAGGCAAAATGGGGACAGTAGGATAGGGGGCCCTCAGTGTGAAAAGAGTAGTGGGCTCGGGGTGTGTGTGTGTGTGTGTGTGTGTGTGTGTGTTTAAGAGTGTCTCTTGCCCACTTCCCGATGCCTGGCACTGCCTGGCATCACACAGCGAGAGGACAGAGGACCAGAATGCATACTGTTGAGTGGGACCCGAGAATATGTGGCCCTGTGGCAAGGTGAGGCGTTGATGATGGGGGCTGCTCCTTATTTTCCAGCTTCCCTGCAATGCGGCGCTCTGCTGCTGAGGAGTTTTGCGCTCGCATCTCAGCCTCGTCCCATGCAAATGCAGTGCCTTGCTTGGCCTGTGAGCAGCGGCTCAGGAAAGGTGGCCCTTGGCCTTCCTCTGCTGTTGTCTAGAGCAGTGACCTGGGGGAATCCTCTGAGAGGCCACCGCTGTGGTGTCTTGTGAGCAGCAAGCAATGCCACTTGGCTGAGTTGACTGTTGGGCCTTTCGTATGGATAGTGAGCTGTGTTCCCACAGACAGTGGCTGTCGCCGGCATCGTCCTCCCGATACACTGGGAGTGCCGGACACTTCTTCCTTTGACACTCGCCATGGCCGAAATTCCTCATGAATTCCTGAGGGAAGTTCATACTGGCCTGGCGGCATCTGGGGCGTGGGGAATGTCGGGCCCGGGAAGATGCTGAGTGTGACCGGTTATGGGGCTTCTGAAGATGCTGAAAGAGACTGCTGGCTGCGCTGCAGAGCAGTAGCATTTTAGGAGTCCTGAGGAGCCCACTGCTCTGTGTGGGAATGGGGCTGGAGTGGTAGCCAGGCCTTTCTGTAGTTGCCTTCTGCACGTCTTGCTGAGTATACTCTGCACGTTGGTGGGGCGAGAAATACCACGTGGTTCCTGTCAGTGATGGGTTCTCCGGCCACGTTTGATTGTGGGTTCTTTTCAGGAGAGGAACAATAGAGGTTAGAGCTGGGGACGCTCGGATCCCCCGGGTTCAGGAACCACCTGCGTCAGGTCTCCAGGCTGGAGGATTAAGCCCTCCTGTTCCCCTTGTTGAAGAGGGGACATACCTGCAGGCTGGAGCTGCCCCTTCTGCTGTTTGTCTGCTAGGAGGCATTGCCGCTTGGATGTGTGACCCCTCTGCCATCTCGGTCTTCTCAGGAGGTGGTGACATTGCCTCCAGGGGACCTTGTGTGCACTCTCAAGGAGGAGGAGTACGTTGTAGACCCAGCCGGGGGCTTCAGGCATGGGGTGCAGTGCTGCAGCTGCTAGAGGGCTGAGCGGATGGCGGGGGACTCGGGGGAGCTGCAGTGTGAGGCAGGTGCATGAGAGGAGCTCTGGTTTCCCTAGTTTGACTTTTGGTTTCTATTAGTGACTGAACTGTGGGGCTGGCACACATAAGGGGCCCAGCCAGGATGTGAGGACAAGTCTGCGAGCATAAAGGAAATCACAGACAGTGGGGAGGATGGATGAGACTTTGGTGAGAGAGTTGTGCTGGGCGTTGTGGTTCAGGGGTGTGTCTGTCTCCCGCCCCCTTTGCCACTGCCTTTGGTTGCTGAACTTTTGAGTATTTGCCATTTTCTATCCTTCAAGGCAGGTAACCCAAGTGAATCTGCCATCTCTCAAGGAGTCATGGCCTGTTCCATGTCCTGCTTATTTGCAAACACCACTAAAATGGCTTTTCTTAGCTCTTCTTCCTCCAACATGGCAACTAACTCTGATTTGGAAATGCCAGTTCGGTCTCGGTCACAATGGTCAACTACATAAATGACTGCATCTGTGTTTGAATAATAACATCTCCATTATGGCCTGATACTTGTCTGTCCTCCTAAATCCCACGCTTGGAATTTAAGGTTCTTGTATGTTACCATCTCCAGATTAAACCCAGTGGTAGGAATTGTAGTGACGACTTCTCCAACCTGTAATCTGTACAAAATTGTAGTTTTCCCTGCTCCATCTAATCCCAAAATTGAAATTGTCATTTCCCGGGTTCCAAACAGACCGGAGAAAATACTTGAGAAAAAGCCACCTTTCCTGTAGTAACTATATCATAGTGTGATCAAGTAGTTGATGAAGAAAAGCTTTCTCTATAGAAGTAGTCCAACCATGCTGAACGGCCTGTCCGCCCACGTCTATCGTCAAACACAGGCTCGGGCCACGGCAGCGATTCCTACCTACGCTCCGCTCGTCATGGCCTCCGCTCCCACTCCCAGGCGGTTTCACGGAATCCCGGGTAGGATGCTTTTTTTGCTTTTAAATATTTGCATACGTTGCAAAGAGGCAAAGAAAGAACTTACAAGTATTCTAACGTACAAGTTCTAAGGAATGGGAAGGGAGATGTCTGTTACCTTTCACCAGCGGGGATAATTTGACTTTTATTTCTCATTTTATTTGTCTTTACAACATGTTAGTATGAGAAACAAGGTCTCCTTGATATCTGTGCCCCACCCGAATTGGTGAATATCGAGGTGTGGTCAAAGTCGGGCCTGTGCAGAGAACTTCGTCAAGAAGGAGTTGTACTAAGAGCACCTGAGGGGTGGTTAATAGTACCTGCATTTGCTTACTGCCTAGCCTGCTTATGCTTGTATCCATACCTGTGTTCTCAGGGGAGTGCTGTATGATCAGTGTGATCAGGTGGAACGAGGATTAAAACTGCAGACCTTGTTTAGAAATGGTGTATGCTGATGCGCTGCTCTCAGCCATTGGTTGGCAAGTTGAGCAGTACCTTTCCTTTTATACCTTCCCTTTCTTGAGTGCCGTGAGGGATCAGCACTTTGATCTCTGTCTTTTGATACACAGGATCTGATCAGGATACACGTTAGGAGGTAAGGACTGAGATCCACATTAGTGGATATTTAGTGGGCAGGCCTCTCAAAAAGGGTGGGAACAATGTGCAAAATGTGTGCACTTCTGTACACTTTGGTCTCCTCCAGATCCCCATGGATTTAAATTTGCCCTCTCATTCTGTCAGGCTGACTCCAGGGGCACAGCGTGTGGGTTACTGACTTCTGCCAATCAGGCCATCTCACAGTTTAGATTTGGGTTGGCCTTCTGGGCTTCCCTTGCCTCTTATTCCTATGCAGACCCACTGTACTGCTCCTTATCAGCTTCAGAAAAGAACAGCAGTGGGCTGTATTTAGTGAATCCTAAGGAGATTCACTGATTTTCTCAGTTTCCCCCATCAGTAGACACAGTGGCCTTACAGAATGCGGAAAGGCCTGCTATGGTCTCTGCTGCAGGTTGTGCAGTCCGGGTGCTGGCCCACAGGATACAGAGTGTGGTTAAAGCCAGGAGCCAAGCACCTGTGTTTCTCCTCCAGAGCTGAGAATACATGGCTTGTATACTTAAAAATGTGCTATGAGGTTAGATCTTCTTCTACCTTCTGTCATGTTCGTATTAGAACAAAAATATTAGTACTAATTAGGGTGGAATGAAACTTTGGTGGGGATGGATGTGTTATAGCATAGATTATGGTGATGGTTCATGGACGTATACTTATCTCCAAACTCATAAATTCTATACATTAAATATGTACAGCTTTTTGTATGTCAATCATACTACCATTCCTCAAAAAAGAGGTTTAAAATAATAATAAAAAGGCCTTCGCATGATTACAGATGAGCGCTCCCCCTCAAATGATTTTAGATTTTAGAACTGAAGGGGAAGGATATGTCTACATGGGGAAATGGGTAATGCCACTTACTGCTTCTGTATTATTGGTTGGCCTGATTTTTCCATTTGTATGTAGCATTTACATTGACAGTATATAAGGTTAACCTTTAGTCAATAGGATTTTGAATTCCACAGAACCACAGCAGTTCTATAGAAGCCATGTACTTCACCTGGAGGACCTCAACTCAAGGAGTGGCCCTGTGACATAACCTATTTGTCAGATGAGCACAAATTGACTTTGGGGTACTATGAATTTGGGATTGGCTTGGGCTTTGGATTGTTTTCATTGTTTACTATGTGTGCTTTTGTGCTTACTCAATAAATATTTTAAAATATTTTACATATGGGGACATGCCCAAATGTATATGTACTATATTTGCATTCCACAGAGTGGAAGGCAGTAGTCTCAGGCTGACTGGTGTCTCTGATTGGCACCTTTTCTCTGAGACCTTCCCCCGCCTTCTGTTCACTGTATGACTGAGTTTCCAGGCCATAGCTATGTGGCTTGGTGCTTTTCACATTATTCTGGTTACTATTTCACATATTAGGCCGATCATACTTTTGTTACATTTAGAGTTTGGGACTAGACCCCAAGATTGAGCCATAGCCTGAAAAGGCTCATTAATATCATTTCATTGCAGAGAATATGATTTAAAAGACATATTGTTGAGTTCCCCTGAGCTGTCCTCACTTCTGTCTTTAAAATGTATCTGTTGCTTAAGTGTCTTGCATTTTATAAAATACTTGTGTTCTTCCAACAAAATGTTTCAGAAGATCCTACTTACAAAATCTTTTTTATTCACAATGAACACCAGCATGATCAAGAAAGCTGTGGCTCTGCCATGTGAACCATCTCCTGAACCATGGAATAGCTCTGAACTATAGAATCTGATGCATTAATGACAGGGGCTTGGTGGCAGGGGAATGGGGTCTCCAGACCATGAGGGGAAGTTCCCCCCCTTTGTTAAACTCTCCCCTTTCTTTAGGGAAGTACTCCCCTAAAGGGAGTAGATAATCTAATGCCTCTGAAAAGTGATCCTTTTAGCCACTTCAGGGAGGCCATAAATACATATTTGGGGATTGTGGAGGTGGTAGGGGACTCTCCCGATACTCCTAAGGGTAAGTCAGGGGTAGGGTCACCAGCATAGTTGTACAGAAGATCAATTCAGAAGTCAGTAGGACCAAAACTAGAAGCATCAAGCACACAGCTAACTCCTGGTGAAGCCTGCATTAGAATCTTGGGCCCTTGTGTCTTAGGCATCTTTCATTACACCATACCACTAGGTCTTATAAATGCTTTGTATTAGCAGAATTAAATTACTTAAGTGGGTTAAATAATTTTTTGGCATTGTATGTTATTTAAACATATCCACACAGATTCCAGTGTTTGTATACAATTTCCAATTAACTAAAATTGCACGCCTTCTGTAGAGCTTACCATGGCTTAACATTTCAGCAAACAGCCTTGTGTTTGTGGTTATTAAAAACCGCCCCAAGGGAAAGGATAGCTAGGCTGTGGCAGTCTGTTCTGTATGTAGATATGTTTGTTGGCTCGTTGTGCACGGGTCTCTCCCTAGGATTTCAAAAAGATCTTGGGGGCAGGTATCAGCAACTCTGTTCTTGCCATCCAGTCTGGAGGGGCCCTAGCTGCAATGTTTCATTTCCTGCCTGGGAAGTTCCTCGGTGAGCAGAGTTCAAAATCACTTCTCTTTTTCTCCAATTGCTGCTGGAACTTTATATTCCTTTTGTTACTCTCTTGTGTTACGAAGTGAGATACACATTAGGCTATGAGCCATTTCTCTATTTCAGGTCAGTGGTTGTGATTTTACCTGGGGCATTTGCCAAGCACCTATACCATACCAACCACCACGAAATTGCATTAGCACCGATAAATACCTTCCCAGGCATCGCTGGAAGTGCACTTCGTGGAGGCGGGCCGGGGCAGAGGCAGGCGGGGCCATGGGTGGTACCTGATGCACGAGTGAGTTCCATTCGTAAAGCTGGTTGGTCCATAGTACGCAGGCGCCATATGGTGGCGCGAGCTGGGGCCCGAGAGGTCAAGGGGTTGGAGTAGTGGCTGGGCCTAACGTCCGCTCGAGGAGGCGGGGTCGAGTTCGAGGGGCGGGGCCGGAACTGAGAGGCAGGGAACCAGGGCGGGAACCCAGGACACCTGATCACGTGGTGAAGGCAGAGCCTGCTGCATTTGGAGAGGGGAGGGTCAAGTGCTCTGGAGCCTAGGAGTGGGCCTGGTGCACACCCTCCCTGCCCACCACTCGCCTGCTCTTGTGTGTTCCTTGGGGGACCCTCAGCGTCTGCAGGCCCCTTGCACAAATTTCTGTGAACACGTTTTCCTGCTTATGCATGCATCTCTAGACCAGACATCATTGTCACCCAGGCTGCAGAGGTGGTTGCCTGCCACATTAATGGAATAACCCCAAATGTTAGCCAACATGAGCCAGAGCAGTATATTCAAAGAATAATGCACCGTGTCCAGGCAATGTAAGGAAGGCTAAATGTTAAGAAATCTATGAATTTGCTATATTTAGTTACCAAAGGAAGATAATCATATGTTCATCTCTGTCAATGTTGAAAAGATAAAACTGAGGGATTGTATGATTTTATGTTGGTCTTTGCCATCCATCACAATCTGATATGAGCCAATAGCTAGAGCAGAGTCTTGTAAGCGGAATACGGACTCATAAAAGAACATGAGCTAATATATAGGAGCAAAGTCTTCATGTGGGATATGAGCTTAACCAAGGTGTGTGAATCCCTTCTAACCCTCTGTGGTGAGCACTGAATCAAAAAGCTGTAAAGGAACCAACTGCGGGTTTGCAAGTGGTTGGAATATCAGCTCACCCTTCCCTCTTTGTACCCTAAGAGGAATATAAAATAGAGGGAATCTCTTGGCTACCTCCAGAAGAGTGGAAGAGAAAAGAAACATCTAGCCCACAACTTGAATGTTGTGCAAAGTTCAGGTGCAGGATTAAGGTTTTAGACCACTGTCTGGGATCAACCATGCTTTGCTTTGTGATGATACATAAGGCATGGCTTGTCACCATTTAGGTTAGAAGAGAGAATGTGGTATGGACTAGCATTCTGAGCAGGTTCAGAATATTGGTTCCTGTTTTGGTTGCAGTGTTAATAAAAAGGACAACCCTCCGCCAAAGGGTTGGTCATCACAATAATACTTGGTTCTTTGGCATTATCTTTTATTTGACGCACTAAGAACACTTCGAAAATACACATCCCTGTGAGGTTAGTCTACGCTTTTTTTCCCATGAGAAGTTCCTTAATATCACGAACAATGACTCATCAAAAGAGAATGGTTCACTAAGAACCTTAGGATATAGACTCAGAGTGGCCTTGGCTATCTCCCAGTGCTACTGAGGCATGTGATAGAGGGACACAGGAAGATAGAGTTCAGGGCCTCTGTAAGTTTCAAGAAGTTTCCAGACCCTTGTAAGTTTCAAAAAAAAAAAGCTCCAATCCAACTCAGCCATTCAGAAGTACATTTACAGGCCTCAGCTCTGATTGGTTATGCCCCATGTAAATGAAGCATTGTACGTTCAGCCAATCAAGAGGGGGTTGTGATGTCATCGGTTTAGTTCTCTATTTGGTCCAGGGAGGGTGGGACTTCCTCCTCTCAGGAGGCAATATAAATCCCTGCCCCTGATAGCATCGCCGTTGGAGCCTCTGCGTTTTCTTCTCACTCAGTTAGGCGTCCTGCTGGTTGCTCCTTACACTTGTGTGCTGGTTTCATTCTTTGTCGCCTGTGAGACATGATCTTGGGAAAAACATCTCAGCCGGTAACACTATAACCTAACTTGCATCCTCCCATCCCCCAAATTCAAGTAGAAGCCCTAACCCCAATGGGATTGTATTTGGAGATAGGCTTTTAGGAGGTAATTAAGGTTAAATGAGGTCATGAGGATAGAATCCTAATCCTGTAGAACTGGTGGCCTTGTTAAAAAGAGGAAGAGAGAGGGAGCTCCTTCCTGCCCACACACATCAAGGAAAGGCCATTGAGGATAGAGCAAGAAGGCAGTTATCTGCAAGCTAGGAGGAGAGCTCTCACCAGGAATCAAATTGGCTGTCACCCTAGTCTAGGGTTTTCCTAAGTGTAAATCTGAGAAACACTGGTGTGCCTGAATTGTTAGTAGGTGTTGGTTCTTTGGTCAAACACCTTTGAGAAGGCCGTGTAATACTAACATCTATTGCAGATCCACAGTGTACATTAGAATTATCACATGTTTCCTGCCAGAGCCCTAGACTGAGGAAATTTGGTTACCACTATTGGAGAAGCACCTATTAACATCACAGATTGCTTACGTGGAGAGTGCTTTGGGAGCACCCGTGGAATGTTTTTTGTTTTTGTTTTATAGGCTCTGACTCTGTTCCACATTTACTGAGCCAGAATATTTAGGGGTAAAGCATGAGCATAGGTATATATTTCAATGATCACAGATAATTCTGATGAGCAGCCCTAATCACAAACCACTAAAGGCAAACATGCTTTGTGGAGCTGAGTTTGAGAACTGCTCATCTAGGACAACACCCTCATTTCTGAAGGCAAGGACAATGAGGTCCCAGTAGGGAAAAAGACTTCCTTAAGTGTGCACTCACAGCAATAATGTTTGTCCTTTTTCCTCTGGTATAAATGACCTCTAGATGGCAGTGTATTTCTTAGTTTTAGTCAGCCTGCACGGGCAGAAAACTGAACAGTTACTGGATGAATTTGACCATTAAAATACAACCGTTTAGTCCAATGGGTGTCTGTTGTGATAACGTTGTCTTGAACCAAGCAGGGCCATTTCTGTGTATTCCTCACAGGCCAGGTTTCCAGCCTGGAAAGAGAACTGTGGGAAGATGAAGTCTAGACTGGGTAGGGAGAGGTGAGAGGGGTGGCAGCACCTTTCCCATGGAGCCTATTGCAGCCAAGAAGCCTCTATTCTGCCTGCAGCACCGTCTCCCGAGTTCTGGCTGATGGATAGAGATATATGTCAGGCTGAGACAACTGGTTTCCACAGGCCACTCCCTCAGTTGATATATTCCTTTGGAAGGAATACGTTGAAAAATATATCTGATGAAGGGCCCTTTAGAGAGATGCTTTTTGGAATCTCGTCATTTTCAGAACCTTTTCTCTCATCCCTACTGTCTTCATTAGAATCCTAAAATATTTGGAGAGTTCCAGACTCTCCTGGGCCAATCCCAGGGTTCTAGTTTTATATCCGTCACTGATTTCCAGTGTGACCTTGAGCAAGTTGCCTCCCCTCCTTCATTCTCAGTTTCATCATCTGATTTATTTTCATTAAACTCTTCCAAAAAATCAGTGACAATTTGGATGACAGCTACTACTTGACGTTAGCGACTCTAATAATTTATGTTGGGCAAGATAGAGAATCACACACCCAAGAAATGCACATGTGCCTTTCAATACCTGTTACATACTTAGTAAGGACTTTGCCTTTTTAGTGCCATCAGGGGAGAAGTCCAGAGGTACAGCAGGCTGCAGACACTGAGCTGCAGTTCCACTTCTCTGTGATTCCTTTGCATCTGTCATCCTACATGATTTGGCTTCATTGTCAGGCTCTTGGCAAGACGGCTCCAACAGTTTCCAGGAGTCACATCTAGATCTAAAAACTACCGCAGGAGAAAAAAGGACAGCCCTTTCTGCATTTTCTTCTTAGGAGAGAAGAAACCTTCCTTGGAAGCACCCTAGTCACTTCACTGGCCCTGATTGGGTCATATTCCCATTGGTTTCTTTTTCCATTTGCTGACAGAAGGAATGGCAGAATCATGATTATAGGTGAGCTTGCATTAATCACTGTGGGGGCAATGAATACTGAAGTATAAACCCTCTTTCCTCCCCAAGTAGAGAAGGTTAAATGCTTATGTAGAAGCCCTAACTCCCACTGTGACTGTACTTGGAGATAGGGTCTTTGAGGAGGTAATTAAGGTTAAAATGAGGTTGTAAGGGTGGGGCCCTAGTCTGATAGCACTGATGTCTTTATAAAAGAAAGAGACGCTAGATGTCTCTCTCTCTCTGTGTACACACAGACAGAAAAAAAAAAAAAAAGGCCGTGTGAAGACACAAGGAGAAGGCAGCCATCTACAAGCCAGGAAGAGGGGCCTCAGCAGAAACCAGCCCTGGTTGACTTTGGACTTCCAGTCTCCAGAACTTTGAGAAAGTAAGTGTCTGCTGTTTAAGGCACCCAGCCTGTGGTATTTTCTTATGGCAGCCTGAATGTACTAATACACATGCAGAGGTCTCTGCCTATGGGTAACGAAGCTTGCAGTTCCCAGGAATGAAATCTACAGATAATCCACCAGAGCCTTAGTTGAACTGTGTAACCAAAATGATTCTTAGGTCTGGCCGACAAATGCACCTGTCTTTGGAGTCACCACCTTAGCCTAACAGCTAGAGGAATAGCTCACATATAATTACCAAGCGTGAGTCATTAATGACACAGACCCAGGGTCCTTAGAATGGATGGTTGGTGTGGTGAACCTGAGTAAGAAATTTGCTGTGACACTTGTACACCTTCCCCTTGGCTTTCCTGTCAAAGCACCTGCAGCCAGTGACCTTGGAATGTGCAACAGGGAGCAGGGCAGCCCCAAACCTTGCAGACTAAGTAGAAAGTGCCTTTAAGTCAAGGCTAGTGCCAAGGGACCCAGAACACCCCTGCAGGAGTGGGTGTTCAATAGGAGCCACAGAGCAGAGGGGTGCTGCTGGAGGTTAGGGGGACATGGAAGTCTCCTCTGAGTCTGCCCCTGGGAGGCCCAGTGAAACCCTGGCCCCTTCCTCTGGGATCACCCTACCAGTTCCTGGATGTACTTCCCATCAGGCAGCATCTGCATAGTGCTTAAAGTGTGTGCTTTATGTTACTGCTGTTGTTCAGCCCCCACTCCACCACCAATGTGGCTGAGATCCCTTTTAGAGAGGGACAGTTGGGTTTCCTTTTAAACCCACCAGACCAAGTCCCCAACCCCAACCCCCTCTTTCTTATCTGGCTGGTAGCTGTCAGCGTTCTGTTGCTTCCTTGAACCTCAGGTTCTGTTGCTTCCTCGAACCTCTGTTCCAACACAGTGTCATGGAAAACACTAGTCATCTTCTGCACCCTCTGAGAGAGGCAGAGAGAAGGCACAGAGTGGGAGCCTGCCCCCATCCTTTCTTCTTAAGCCCCTACTCGCCTGCTGGGACAGGCTGCTCCACCAAGCCTCCTGATTTCAGAAATCTCCGGCCAGAGACAGGTGCCCGCCCATCTCCTATATACTGCCACACTGGCTAGCTGGCACCGGGGGAAGAGATATTAGGGTAAGAACGTGCTGTAAGAGCACCCCCTCTATATCAGCAGAGAAAGGAAAATGCAATAACTTATCCTTATGGGAATTGCAGAGATTTTTTCCACCATCCACGACTTGAAAAATGCAGATGTTATTCCTACCACACACAGACTAATGTGGACCCACAGCTGAAGCCAGCTCTCCAGCTGATGCAGGCTACTATGCTACTAGGTCCGCTCCTTGGCTCCTGTAATCTAGCAGATCCAATAGTGCCCAGAATGTTTTGGGTAAATCAGTATGCGATATGGGGCCATGGCAAGCCCTGATAAGAGAACCGCAGCAGAGCCTGCTAGCCTGCTAGGACGTGACAAATAGTGCCAAACAGCAACCACTGTAGAGTGCTATTTCTCCCATTGCCAAGAGTTTGCAAGTCCGGTAACAAAAGGGTGGAAATAAAGGCGGTGCCTCTCATAATTACACCTGACCCATCTGCAGCTCTGATCTCTGCTGGTTTTAGAAGTTTAGCTCCCTAGAAGAAACACATCCAGTGTGGGATGAAACAATGGTTCCACTCAATTTGAGCCCCTCTTAGCTCCTGGAGCCACGTAGAACAGGTGATTATGGTTCATGCCACAGAATGAGGATAGGGAGGAGTATGGATGAGACTCACGGGATCCCCTAAGGTGACTTCGTACACTACAACCCCGGGGGGGGGGGTGTGCATGTCACAGCAGTGAAACCCTACAAAGGACCACCTAGGGCTCTGACTCCTCAGGAATGAAGGACTGAGCCTGCCCAGTAGGAAAGGCAAAAGGAACATGGGATTGACAGAGAAGGCATAAACAAACAGGACCACCTCATGGCTATGTGCAGAAATGAGGACTGTACCTTCTACCTGTATTTCCCTGCTGTCTTTTTTATTCATTTATTTAATTCTCTCATCTCTTCTTTAGTATTGTAAATAGGATAGAGCGGTGGTGGTGGTGAT
>JAQQAC010010228.1:0-13156 GCA_029783875.1 Phataginus tricuspis | reverse complement strand
ATCAACCTGACAGAGAATAAGTAAAGACACAGAGGCACTGAACAACACACTAGAACAGATGGACCTAACAGATATCTACAGAACTCTGCACCCAAAAGCAGCAGGATACACATTCTTCTCAAGTGCACATGGAACATTTTCCAGAATAGACCACATACTAGGCCACAATAAGAACCTCAGTAAATTCAAAAATATTGAAAT
Source organism: Phataginus tricuspis (assembly GCA_029783875.1). Classification (NCBI taxonomy): domain Eukaryota; kingdom Metazoa; phylum Chordata; class Mammalia; order Pholidota; family Manidae; genus Phataginus; species Phataginus tricuspis. The sequence continues at coordinate 12,955 of JAQQAC010010228.1, read as the reverse complement.
CCTACCAACCAACTTCTCAGATCACAAAGGTATAAAACTAGAGATAAATTTCAGAAAGAAATCAAAAAGGCTCACAAATACATGGAGACTTAACAACATTCTCCTAATGAATTAATGGGTTAACAACCAAATCAAAACAGAAATCAAAGAATATATGGATACTAATGACAACAACAACACAAAGCCACAACTTCTGTGGGACGCAGCGAAGGCAGTCTTAAGAGGAAAGCACATTGCAATCCAGGCCCATTTAAAGAAGGAAGAACATTCCCAAATGAACAGTCTAAAGACACAATTATTGATATTGAAAAAAGAAGAACAAATGAGGCCCAAAGTCAACAGAAGGAGAGACATAATAAAGACCAGAGAAGAAATAAATAAAATTGAGAAGAATAAAACAATAGAAAAATCAATGAAACCAAAAGCTGGTTCATTGAAAAAATAAACAAAATAGATAAACCCCTGGCCAGACTCATTAAGAGAAAAAGAGAATCCACACACATAAACAGAATCACAAATGAGAAAGGAAAAATAACGACGGACCCAACGGAAATAAAAAGAATTATAAGAGAATATTACGACCATCTATATGCTAACAAGTTCGAAAAACTAGAAGAAATGGACAACTTCTGAGAAAAATACAGCCTTCCAAGACTCACCAAGCAGGAAACAGAAAAACTAAGCAGACCAATCACCAGCAACGAAATTGAATCGGTAATCAAAAAACTACCCAAGAATAAAAGCCCTGGACCTGATGGATTCACCTCTGAATTCTACCAGACATATAGAGAAGAAATAACACCCATTCACCTTAAAGTTTTCCAAAAAATATAAGAGGAGGGAATACTTCCAAACCCTTTCTATAAAACCAGCATCACTCTAATACCAAAACCGGGCAAAGACCTCACTAAAAAAGAAAATTACAGACCGATATCCATGACGAACGTAGATGAAAAATACTCAACAAAATATTAGCAAACCAAATTCAAAAATATATCAAGAGGAACATACACCATGATCAAGTGGAATTCATCCCATGGATGCAAGGATGGTACAACATTCGAAAATGATTAATATCATCCATCACATCAATAAAAAGAAGAACAAAAACCACATGATTATCTCCATAGATGCTGAAAAAGCATTTGACAAAATTCAGCATCCATTCAAGATTAAAACTCTCAACAGAATGGGTATAGACAGCAAGTACCTCAACATCATAAAGGCTATATATGACAAACCCACAGCTAACATCATACTTAACAGCAAGAAGCTTAAAGCTTTTCATCTAAGATAGGGAACAAGACAGGGGTGCCCACTCTCTCCACTGTTATTCAACATAGTACTGGAGGTCCTAGCCACAGCAATCAGACAAAGCAAAGACACACAGGGCATCCAGATTGGTAAAGAAGAAGTCAAATTGTCACTATTTGCAGATGACATGATACTGTACATAAAACACCCTAAAGACTCCACTCCAAAATTACTAGAACTAATATCTGAATTCACCAAACTTGCAGGATACAAAATTAACACACAGAAATCTGTTGCTTTCCTATACACTAAAGATGAGCTAACAGAAAGAGAAATCAGAAAAACAATTCCATTCACAATTGCACCTAAAAGAATAAAATACCTAGGAATAAACCTAACGAAAGAAGTGAAAGACCTGTACTCTGAAAACTACAAGACACTCCTAGGAATTAAGGAAGACACTAACAAATGGAAATGTATCCCATGCTCTTGGCTAGGAAGAATAAATATGGTCAAAATGGCTATACTACCTAAAGCAATCTACAGATTCAACGCAATCCCTATCAAACTACCAACAGCTTTCTTCAATGAACTGGAATAAGTCTAAAATTCATATGGAACCAGAAAAGACCCCGAATAGCCAAAGCAATCCTGAGAAGGAGGAATAAAACAGCGGGAATTACGCTCCCTGACTTCAAGCTCTACTACAAAGTCACTGTAATCAAGACAATTTGGTACGGGAACAAAAACAGACCCACAGACCGGTGGAACAGAATAGAAAATCCAAACATTAACCCAAACACCTACAGTCAATTAATATTTGATAAAGGAGCCCTGGATATACAATGGGGAGATGACAGCCTCTTCAGCAGCTGGTGTTGGAAAAACTGGACAGCTACAGGTAAGAGAATGAAACTGGACTACTGTCTAATCCCATACACAAAGGTAAACTCAAGGTGGATCAAAGACCTGAATGTAAGTCATGAAACCATAAAACTCTTAGAAAAAATCATAGGCAAAAATCTCTTGGACATAAACATGAGCGACTTCTTCATGAACATATCCCCCCGGGCAAGGGAAACAAAAGCAAAAATGAGCAAATAGGACTATATCAAGCTGAAAAGCTTCTGGAAAGCAAAGAACAGCATCAGTAAAACCAGAAGACATCCTACAGTATGGGAAAATATATTCATAAATGACGCATCTGATAAGGGGTTGACATCTAAAATATATAAAGAAGTCACTCACCCTAACTAACAAAAAGTAAATAATCCAATTAAGAAATGGGCAAAATACATGAATAGACACTTCTCTAAAGAAGAAATTCAGATGGCCACAGGCACATGAAAAGATGCTCCACATCGCTGGTCATCAGAGAAATGCAGATTAAAACCACAATGAGATATCACCTCACACCAGTGAGGATGGCCAACATCCAAAACACAAACAACAACAAATGTTGGCGAGGATGTGGAGAAAAGGGAACCCTCCTACACTGCTGGTGGGAATGCAAATTAGTTCAACCATTGTGGAAAGCAGTATGGAGGTTCCTCAAAAAACTCAAAATAGCAATACCATTTGACGCAGGAATCCCACTCCTAGGAATTTACCCTAAGAATGCAGCAACCCATTTCAAAAAGACAGAGGCACCCCTATGTTTATTGCAGCACTATTTACAATAGCCAAGAAATGTAAGCAACCTAAGTGTCCATCAGTAGATGAATGGATTAAGAAGAGGTGGTACATATCCACAATGGAATATTGTTCAGCCATAAGAAGAAAACAAATCCTTCCATTTGCAGCAACAAATGGATGGAGTTAGAGGGTATTATGCTCAGTGAAATAAGCCAAGCCTGAAAAGGCAAGTATCAAATGATTTCACTCATATGTGGAGTATAAGAACAAAGAAGAAAACTGAAGGAACAAAACAGCAGCAGACTCACAGAACCCAAGAGTGGGCTAACAGTTACGAAAGGGAAAGGGACTGGGGAGTATGGGTGGGACAAGGGGGAAAAAAGGGCATTATGATTAGCACACATAATATAGGGGTGGAGGGCATGGGGAAGGCAGTATAGCACAGAGAAGACAAGTAATGGTTCTATAGCATCTTATTCTGCTGATGGACAGTGACTGTAATGGGGTATGTGGTGCGGACTTAATAATGGGGGGAATCTAATAATCACTATGTTGCTTATATAATTGTATATTAATGATACCAAATGAAAAAAACCATAAGGTGAGGGTATTCATCCTTTCTTTAAGACTTACATAGCAATAGTAATTAAGATAAAATGAAGTTTGTGCAGGGATTAGACATACAGGTTATTGAACAAAGAGATGAGAAAAAGTTAAAAAATAAATACATGGAGAGGTTTCCTGTTGGGTTGACCTGTCACAATGAGAACACCTGAGTGGACCAGAGACCACCTATAGGGTTTTCAGGGTCCCCACAGCCCACTGGGACCTCCTGGGAGGCAGCAGACTCTGGAGACAGGGACGGACCTGGATGGCAGCTCTCTTAGCCTTCCTGAGACCTTAGGCTAGCAGTTCCCCTGAAGGAATCAGTGTCCTTAAATGTCAGGTCTGTGTTGAGCCAACTGGAGATTTTCAGCATTTGTTCTGCAGCATTTGTCTCTGCCCAAAGGAAACAGACACAGCCTGAAGGAGATAGACCCAGGAGAAATGGGAATAGAGGCCCTGGGTGACAGCATGCAGTCCCTGCACAGACCACAGAGACCCCAGGGCTCATGGGCATGGTGGAAGCCCAGGATGATGGATTTTCTGGGTTCCCAATGAAAGGGATCTGCCCCAAAACCCTCCAGCTTAGTCCTACATTTTCCCCCTTATCCTTCCCCTTTCCCTGGAAGAGCTTTGGGAAGTATAAGAATCTAAATACCAAATACAAAGGGATGAGCAGGAGAGGGCTCATCAAGGTAAGTGGAGGCTGGAGGTCTGGAAGGATGGGGGATAGGGGAAGGGTGTGCAGTGAGGGGGTTCTGAGGGCGAGGCCTCTGCCAAGGTGGCCCAGCCCAGGGCGCAGGGCTTTTGGGGGGCTGTGGTGGGCAGGAATGCTCCACCAGGCCCATGAGATGCCCCATCTCATGAGTTCTCTCCATCCATGGCTCAATCTGGCTGGTGGCCTGACACCCACTAAGACCCCAGAGGAGGGGGCCCTGGTCAGGGTGGGGCTGGTGTGGGAGGGCAGCAGGGATGACTGCGTGGGGTCAGCCTCTCCTCTGGGGCCCTTGATCTCGTCACTGCCCCTCTGGGGCTTTGGCCTCTCATCTGGACATGGAGGGTGGCCAACCTTTGGGGAGGGCCTCCTAGGTGAGCAGGTCTGAACCCACTCCACTTGGGGGTGGAGGAGATCTATGGTGACAGCCAGGTTGATGCTGGGATTCTTGTTTTCAGAGTCAAAGAATGAATTTAGCAAACCCTGAAGGCATGAGAGCCAGGGAGTGGTTTTATTTAGAGATAAAGTGAGAAAACAGAGCTCCTGGCTCATGTCATGAGGTGACAGGAGAGCGTGGGGTTGGGTGGTGTCTAGGGAATTTATAAGTGGTTAAGAGACAAAGGGTTAGGGATGCAGACCTGCCAGATGGTTCCAAAATGTTTATTTTTGAGGAGATACTAAGTTTATTATCAGTGGGTTATTCTTCAAAGTTAACTTAACACAAGAAATTTACTGCTTTGATTCTTTCCCAGGACAGCCACTTTTTGATCTGAGAGCTTATCAATTAAGACTGCCTGCTTTGCTTCCAAGATGGGCTGAGTTATTTTTTGTTTGATTGAAATGCAATCTTAGCTTTAAGATAGAATATTTTCTAAATAAGCTGGGCCTTTGAACAGACTACAGTAACTTTTACAATGGTGTGTTTTAATTTACACAGTGAAAATATAGGCTATGCTGAGATACATTTTTTACCTGGGGAGTATTTAAACTTCTAGGTCAAGTTGATCTTGGCTTTTAGTTTTAACTAATCTCACTGAAGAATGCTTATATTTGTAGTTTCATATTTTCACTTTAGAGAATTAATGTGACTTCGGCTTGGCTTAATTGTTTAACATGTAGTTTTGGTATGGGGTCTTTTTCCAGAGGCCCTCACCCTAGTCTGTCTAAACCCATGGTCCCTGTCTCAAGGTGACACTGAGTCCTCAGGGTATCCTGGGAGGTAGAGGGCGCTCCCTTCACTGTTTCAGATGAGGAAGAGTCTCAGGGTGGCTGGTGGCAGCCCAAGGACACCCATGAGTGCATGCTGAGGCTGGGACTGTTTTAGAATGAGAGCCTGCTGCAGGTGGGGGCAGCATAGGGGTCAGATGACTCCATCCAGATGTCCAAGGACCAAGTTCTAGGTCCTGGGGGATGCTGGGAGGGGAGCATGACCTTCTTGACCTGTCCTTGACCATGTCTTTGACCCTGCAGGAGGCGACCTTCATTTTGAACGAATGGGAGAGGGGCCCCTGGGAGTCCAGGGTAGACAGCAGTGGGTGAGAGGGGAGGGGCTGGTGCCAGGGTGGTGGGGGCACCACTCCACACACCTGCTCCTGGTGCCACAGGCTCTGAGCTGCCTGCATGGGAGTGGCCAGGAGGAGGGCTGAGAACAAGGAGGATGTTTTCTGGAGGGAACAGGGACCACAGGCCCTGGAATTTGCCAAAAGCCAGCCCTTGGAGGAGCCAGGAGGGGTGGGGAGTTTGAGCCAGGTGCAGAGAGGCAGCTCTGGATCCTGGACAGCTTTTTTTGGGAGTCCTGGTGTGCTGGTGACTGAGGGTGAGGGCACAGGGGAGGCTCTGAAGGGCCTGTGAGAGTGGTGGGACTCATCACCACCCCACCCTGATGGCACAGGGCCCGGGCCCCTTCCTGGGCTTGCTCCTTCCCGACCTGCTGCTTCTGCACAACCTCGTGGATGACTGTTTGGAGGTGAGTGTGCCCCAGAAGCACAGGGGCCTAGGATCCTGGGTCGTGGAGGTGAGAATCCCCGCTGAGCCTGGAGCTCTCCTCCCTTCCAGAGAGCCTCCCCTGCACCCCAGGAGCTGGGCTTCCTAGGGAGGAGGAAACAGAAGGAGCCATCTAGGCCTCAGTCTTTGTCCCAGGGCAGGAGGAGCTCAGGGCTGCAAGGGGCAGTGTCTGAGCTGGACTGGCCGGTCAGTCAGGCCCTGCCCAAGGGGAGGGATGTTGCCCCTTTAAGGCAGGAAGCGCATCAGGAGGCTACCGTTGTCTCTGAGGCCTCCACCTGCCCACCTGTCTGTCATCAGAGAAAGTTGTGCAGGAAGGCTGGCCTCAGCCCCTGTCCCCTTTTTTGGATCCCTGAGTCTGGCCCATGTCAGGGTCTGTTTCAGGACAGGCCTGCCCCTTGGTGGGCTCTGGCAGTAATGCAACTCAAGCAAGGGTAGGAAGGAGGCTTGTCTGTCCTGAGCCCAGGGTCCTGTTTCTGATGGACTGTGGTCTGCCTCCAGGAGGACATGATTAAATTCCAGAAAAAGAAAGAAGTGAGCAGCTGTGTCATCCTCCAGGGAGGGTGGAGTGTGGAAGTAAAGAGCCCCTGTGCAGGACCCTGTCAAACCATCCCCTGGGTCTAACCTGTATTAGGTTACACATCCAGAGCTGGGGACAGTCAGGGATTGGGCAGGTGGGAGACCGGACTGACATCAAGGCCACCTTCCTGGAGGAGTTGCTAGTTAAATAAACTCAACTGGGAGACCAGGCAAGGCAGGATGGCATTGGAGGGAAGGAGGGTTCCCATGAGATCAAAGACCCAGAACCATCCCCCTGTTCCACTCCCCTCACCCTCCTTGTCCGCATCCTGTCCTTTCTCTGCCCCAGGGGTATCACACCAGTAGTGAGATTCAGGGGCTCCAGGAGGCGGCCATGCTGTGCCGTCTGGAGTCCAAGGATCAGCTGGTATCGTGGTTCCAGTCCAGGGAGTCCCTGGCTGAGGAGAGGTCGGGCCAGGCAGGATTGTGCGGGGGCTCCTGCTGCTGGAAGGTTCTGGGGAGGGGCCCTGAGGGGTGGCTCCTGGGAGCTCAAGGGTGCCCCTCTGTCCTGCAGCTGCATCCTGTCCTGCTAGCTAGAGCCCGAATGGACTATTCTTGAAGGGCCGCAAAAAGTAGTTACCCCGCTGTAAGTCGGGGTGGGAGTGAAATCCTGGGGCAAAATACCTTTGAAACCAAAATCAGCGAGAGGAAGAGATAAAGTGGGAGAAACCCATTTATTGCTTAGGAGCAGGCGCCCATCACTGCTCTCCCATGTCCCGCATGTGGCTGCAAAGAGGGGACCCGCCCGGTGTCTCTGGGTGTGCCCCCAGTCGCCCTTGTAATTGCCTATTGATATGGAGACGGCTACTTCTCTCCACCCTCTGAAACACCTCTAGGTATGGAGATGCACCAAGGCCAGGGGAGAGATCCTGGAAATATTGCGTTTCTCCCCACAGTGTTCCTCTGGGAGCGGTGGGGACCTGGGTGTTCGCGGAGATTGCCGGGCCAGGTGGGCTGTATGTGAGTTTGGGCTGCAGGGAAAGCGGGGCGGTGCTTGGGGTGAAGTCGGGACGCAGGTTGTGTCCGGGCAGGGGGGGTGGCGTGGCGCGGGCCCAGCACATCCCGGGGAGCCCCGAGGCACACCCTGGCCCTGTGCAGCAGGGGGAATGGCGGCCCCTGCGGGATGACATCCAGGCTCCAGGCATCCTTCTTAGCGAGGCTCTGAAACGGGAATGGGGCGGAGGGAACTGGTTGCTGAAGAGCGCTCAGCCAGCATGGGGCTCAGCCCTTGCTGTGGGCCAAGGGTCCCCGGGGCGGGGGCCGCCTGGGAGAACCCCCAGGGTGCAGGGCGATGCTGACTCCAGCCTGGCTCCCCAGGGGCGCCCCCTACCCGCGGCCTGGGCCCTGGGCCTCGAGTCCAGCTCCTCCTGCAGAGCGGGGTTTGGAGAGACGGAGGGCGCCAGGTGTCCTACATCCACACCCACGTCTACCTGGGAGCCTTGCAGGGTCTCTGTTGCTGCAGCTCCGCAGTGTAGTGGGAGGTCGGGCACCAAGTCCCAGCTCTGCTTTCTCAGGATGGCTGTTGGGATGGGGTCCCGTGCGGTTCCATCCAAACTGTAGGGTGTTTGCCTCTGAGAAGCGCGATGGAATGTCGGTGGGGGTCGCACGGAGTCTGCAGGTTGCTGTGGGCGGAGGCGACTTGTAATAACCTGACTCTTCCCGTCCCATCAGCAGTGTCCAGTGTTCAGAGCTCAGGCCTCCCGCCCCTTGGGCTAAGTTTGTTCTTAGGTACTTTATTCTTTATGTAAAGGGCATTGTTTTCTTAATCTCTCTTTCTGATGGTTGGTAATTAGTGAATAGAAGCAAATGACTTTCGTATATTGATTTTGTAACCTGCAAATTGAATTCGTTTTTAGTCCTAACTGGTGTTTGGTGGTGTTAGGTTCCCTTTAACACGCAGCCTTGAACAGCAGCTGCACCCGAGTGTAGCAAAATCCCTCATCGTATACAGAGGTTTCTAAGTCCCCCACAGCAGTTTCTAAGTTCCCTATCGTCTGCATCAGTTTCTGTTTCTCAGGAGACACGAGGCCACCATCCTGCTCACCGAGGCCCTAAATTCCTATATAAGAAGCCCCCTCTGCTGCCCCTGATGCCCTCTCTCTTTCTATTCAGCCACTCTGCCTGCTTGTCTTACAGGGAATAAAACCACGCTGACGGAGTTCTCGTGTCCTTCTTTGCAAGCGAGTGAGCTGGGTAGCTAAAAGAACCCTTTCAGGTGGAGTGGTGTAGAAATTGGCATTAAAAAATTCCACTTTTTTTACTCCAGGTCGTCCCAACATCCAAGGGCCAGTGGCTACAGGGGAATCCTAATAACACATGAACCCCTGCAAGATGAATAGTCCCCCACTTTGGGTGCACTGGACTGGGAAGTGTCGGCCTCTGTGACTGGGTGTGATGTCTGCTCTGCTTTTCTGGGGCAGGACTGACATGGCTGTTTTGCAAAGTAATTTACTTTTCAACAATTTCAAGAATACAGAAAACTTGCAGTGTCAGTATAAATACTCTTTATACTAAATTCCCCAGCATCCCACTTTATCACACCCACTGCTTCACACAAAATGCTAAGGCCTGTATCCCAAATTGGGACACACTCCCAGGGAGCCACCACCTGACCCCAGATGAGGGAGGCATTATAGCCTCCACCTGATAATCCAGTGCACAGACCAAGTGGGCTGTCACTACCCACCCCACTGTTTGCACATGTATTTCCATCCTGATCCTGTTTCCTTACTGTGGAACTGTTCCTGAAAGTTTATCTTAGCCAGGCTCTCTGGGACCTCACTTAAGTGGGATCACATATTTGTCCCTCTGTGATGGGCATATTTCACTGAGTCTATTGGCTTTTAGTTCATCTGTGCAGCAGGTGTCAGGACTTAATTTACTCCACTGTGTAGAGACTGCACTTTGTTCATATGTTTGTCTGTGGAAACCCGGATGTCGCCACCTTTTGGCTGTTGTGAATCATCTGCTGTGAACACAGGAGTGCAAATATCTAAGTCTCTGCTTTCATGTGGTTTGGGCAGATGCCGTGAAATGGAATTGTTGATCATATGTTAATTTTATGTTCAAGTTTCTGGGGATTCCCCCCCCACACACACACACACATGCACATACACTGTTTTCAAAGAGGCGGTGGATCATTTTTCTTTCTTTCTTCGTATGGCTGAATAATGCAGCTTATGGTTCAACCCAGTTTTGTCCATCCATTCACCCTTTGATGGGCATTCAAGTTGTTTCTACCTTTTTGTTGTCACGAACAGTGCTGCCAAGAAGTCGTGGGCCAGTTTCCATATGAATAGCATTTTTCATTTGTTTGGGGTATTTATCTAGGAGTGGGTGTATACCCACAATTGGGTAATTTTATTTTACCTTTATGAGGAAATTCTGAGTTGTTGTACACAGGCTGCATGTATTACATTTCCACAAGCAAAGTTTAAGGGCTTCAATGCCGCTGCATCCTTGGCAACATGTGATTTTCATTTTTCCTGATTATGGCTGTTCTTATGTGCGTGCAGGTTGGGTCACTGTTGTTTAATTTGCATTTCCATAGTGACTAATGTGTGACACCTGTTCATCTGCTTGTCGAACATTTGTATGTCTTGCCTGGAGTGTTTCATCCACTTTAAAAAGTGGGGGTGTGTCTGGTTCACTCGTTCAAGTTCGTGGTGTTTTCTGGGGAGCAGGCTCTTGTCAGATGCACAAAGTGCAGGTATTTTCTTCCTTTCTGCGGCTGTCTTTTCACTTTCTGTTTAGTGACTTTTGATGCCGAAAAGCCTTTAATTTGGACGAAATCTGGTCTGTTTTTTCTTCTGTTGCTTGTACTTTAGTTTCAAATCTAAGAAATCATGATTAATCCAAGGTCATGAACATTTATCCCCATGTTTTCTTCTAAATTCTGTAATTTTACCTATTACATGTAAGTCCTTTATCTATGTTGAGTTAATTTTTTTTATTAAAGTATCATTAACATACACTCTTATGAAGGTTTCACATGAAAAACAATGAGGTTGAAAATGTTATATGTGGGTAGCAGACATAAGAAATAGATGGTATTTGTCAGGCAAACCATAAGTATTGAATTTTGACATTACTGAAACAAGTTCACCATTATTTTAAAAGGAATTCTTATACAGATGTTACTTTGAGTGCTAACTGTCCATCCGGAGGGAGGACAGTTACTCAGTTAAGGATTTACTTTAGCAGGGACTGTAAATATATTTTTATTTCTAAAACTTAGTAACAAAACTTATTTTTCAAAAATGCTCACTGTGAATGTCAAAAGTATATTCCTAAGTATTTTATACCTAATTGTCAACATTTTTTCAAAAGTCTTGTTTTGTACTTGTTAAATTGAATATAATTTTTGGATGATGTTTAAACATTACTTTTTTTTACCAGCAAAAATGGGTTTATTTGACAATAGCAGAGAATTGCAATGCCAGAGATGAAAGCTCCAGCAAAACCATAGGCAAGTCCAGGGAACAAAAGAGAGGAAACTCTTATATAGAGGGAAGGGAAGAGCTGGAAGGAGCTGTTCTGAGCGAAAAGTCCATTAGAGGAAACAGAATTCCATGTGTTGTGACTTCTCTTTGGCTGGTTGTGACAGCCCCTCATGGGCTGGCCTGTTATTGGGGATGGCGGAAACCCTTCCGTCCTGAGGGGTCTGAAATTTTTTCTCCATGCTATACTATCCCTGTTACCAAATTATGTTATGATAGAAAATTGTTGTTCCCCTTCATCCCTCTCCCTCCCCCCAGCCACCCATGCCAGCCTGTCCCCCATGCTAACCACTAGGTGTGTCTCAGTTTCTATAACTCTACTGCTGTTTTGTTCATTCTGTTTTGCTTTGTTTTTATACCACAAGTAAGTGAAATCATATGGTATTTGTCTTTCTCCATGTGGCTTATTTCACTGTGCATAATACTGTCTAGATCCATCTTTGTTGTTGCAAATGGTAGGATTTCCTTTATTTAAGGATGAATAACATTCCATTGTGTAGATGCCACCTCTTTTTTTTTTGGTATCACTAATATACAATTACATGTGCAACATTATGGTTACTAAACTCCCCACTTCATCAGGTCCCCATCACCTACCCCATTACAGTCACTGTCCATCAGCATAGTGAGATGCTATAGAACCACTACTTCTCTTCTCTGAGTTGTACAGCCCTCCCCGTGCCCCCACAACATTATGTGTGCTAATTGTACGGCCCCTTTTTCCCCATTATCCCTCCATTCCCACCTGTCCTCTCCAGTCACTTTCCCTTTGGTAATGGTTAGGCATTCTTGGGTTCTGTGAGTCCACAGCTGTTTTATTCTTTCAGTTTTTTTCTTTGCTCTTATGCTCCACATATGAGTGTAATCATTTGACACATGTCTTTTTCCACTTGGATTATTTCACTGAGCATAATACCCTCTAGCTCCGTCCATGTTGTTGCAAATGAAACAATTTGTTTTCTTCTTATGGCTGAATAATATTCCATTGTGTATATGTATCACATCTTCTTTATCCATTCATCTACTGATGGAAACTTAGGTTGCTTCCATTTCTTGGCTATTGTAAATAGTGCTGCAATAAACATAGGGGTGTGTATGTCTTCTTGAAACAGGGATGCTGCATTCTTAGGGTAAATTCCTAGGAGTGGGATTCCTCTGTCAAATGGTATTTCTATTTTGAGTTTTTTGAAGAACCTCTATACGACTTTCCACAACGGTTGAACTACTTTGCATTCCCACCAGCAGTGGAGGAAGGTTCCATTTTCTCCACATCCTGACCAACATTTGTGGTTGTTTGTGTTTTGGATGGCAGCCATCCTCACTGGTGTCAGGTGATAGCTCATTGTGGTTTTATTCCCATTTCTCTGATGATTAGTGAGGTGGAGCATCTTTTCATGTGCCTGTTGGCCATCTGAATTTCTTCTTTGGAGAAGTGTCTATTCATGTCCTTTGTGCATTTCTTATTCGGATTATTTGCTTTTTGTTTTTTGAGGTGCGTGAGTTCTTTATATATTTTGGATGTCAACCCCCTATTGGTTATGTCACTTATGAGTATATTCTCCCATACTGTAGGATGTCTATTTGTTCTACTGATGGTGTCCTTTGATGTACAGAAGCTTTTCAGCTTGATATAGTCCTACTTGTTCATATTTGCTTTTGTTTCCCTTGC
>JAQQAC010010227.1:0-13133 GCA_029783875.1 Phataginus tricuspis | reverse complement strand
ATCAACCTGACAGAGAATAAGTAAAGACACAGAGGCACTGAACAACACACTAGAACAGATGGACCTAACAGATATCTACAGAACTCTGCACCCAAAAGCAGCAGGATACACATTCTTCTCAAGTGCACATGGAACATTTTCCAGAATAGACCACATACTAGGCCACAATAAGAACCTCAGTAAATTCAAAAATATTGAAATCCTACCAACCAACTTCTCAGATCACAAAGGTATAAAACTAGAGATAAATTTCAGAAAGAAATCAAAAAGGCTCACAAATACATGGAGACTTAACAACATTCTCCTAATGAATTAATGGGTTAACAACCAAATCAAAACAGAAATCAAAGAATATATGGATACTAATGACAACAACAACACAAAGCCACAACTTCTGTGGGACGCAGCGAAGGCAGTCTTAAGAGGAAAGCACATTGCAATCCAGGCCCATTTAAAGAAGGAAGAACATTCCCAAATGAACAGTCTAAAGACACAATTATTGATATTGAAAAAAGAAGAACAAATGAGGCCCAAAGTCAACAGAAGGAGAGACATAATAAAGACCAGAGAAGAAATAAATAAAATTGAGAAGAATAAAACAATAGAAAAATCAATGAAACCAAAAGCTGGTTCATTGAAAAAATAAACAAAATAGATAAACCCCTGGCCAGACTCATTAAGAGAAAAAGAGAATCCACACACATAAACAGAATCACAAATGAGAAAGGAAAAATAACGACGGACCCAACGGAAATAAAAAGAATTATAAGAGAATATTACGACCATCTATATGCTAACAAGTTCGAAAAACTAGAAGAAATGGACAACTTCTGAGAAAAATACAGCCTTCCAAGACTCACCAAGCAGGAAACAGAAAAACTAAGCAGACCAATCACCAGCAACGAAATTGAATCGGTAATCAAAAAACTACCCAAGAATAAAAGCCCTGGACCTGATGGATTCACCTCTGAATTCTACCAGACATATAGAGAAGAAATAACACCCATTCACCTTAAAGTTTTCCAAAAAATATAAGAGGAGGGAATACTTCCAAACCCTTTCTATAAAACCAGCATCACTCTAATACCAAAACCGGGCAAAGACCTCACTAAAAAAGAAAATTACAGACCGATATCCATGACGAACGTAGATGAAAAATACTCAACAAAATATTAGCAAACCAAATTCAAAAATATATCAAGAGGAACATACACCATGATCAAGTGGAATTCATCCCATGGATGCAAGGATGGTACAACATTCGAAAATGATTAATATCATCCATCACATCAATAAAAAGAAGAACAAAAACCACATGATTATCTCCATAGATGCTGAAAAAGCATTTGACAAAATTCAGCATCCATTCAAGATTAAAACTCTCAACAGAATGGGTATAGACAGCAAGTACCTCAACATCATAAAGGCTATATATGACAAACCCACAGCTAACATCATACTTAACAGCAAGAAGCTTAAAGCTTTTCATCTAAGATAGGGAACAAGACAGGGGTGCCCACTCTCTCCACTGTTATTCAACATAGTACTGGAGGTCCTAGCCACAGCAATCAGACAAAGCAAAGACACACAGGGCATCCAGATTGGTAAAGAAGAAGTCAAATTGTCACTATTTGCAGATGACATGATACTGTACATAAAACACCCTAAAGACTCCACTCCAAAATTACTAGAACTAATATCTGAATTCACCAAACTTGCAGGATACAAAATTAACACACAGAAATCTGTTGCTTTCCTATACACTAAAGATGAGCTAACAGAAAGAGAAATCAGAAAAACAATTCCATTCACAATTGCACCTAAAAGAATAAAATACCTAGGAATAAACCTAACGAAAGAAGTGAAAGACCTGTACTCTGAAAACTACAAGACACTCCTAGGAATTAAGGAAGACACTAACAAATGGAAATGTATCCCATGCTCTTGGCTAGGAAGAATAAATATGGTCAAAATGGCTATACTACCTAAAGCAATCTACAGATTCAACGCAATCCCTATCAAACTACCAACAGCTTTCTTCAATGAACTGGAATAAGTCTAAAATTCATATGGAACCAGAAAAGACCCCGAATAGCCAAAGCAATCCTGAGAAGGAGGAATAAAACAGCGGGAATTACGCTCCCTGACTTCAAGCTCTACTACAAAGTCACTGTAATCAAGACAATTTGGTACGGGAACAAAAACAGACCCACAGACCGGTGGAACAGAATAGAAAATCCAAACATTAACCCAAACACCTACAGTCAATTAATATTTGATAAAGGAGCCCTGGATATACAATGGGGAGATGACAGCCTCTTCAGCAGCTGGTGTTGGAAAAACTGGACAGCTACAGGTAAGAGAATGAAACTGGACTACTGTCTAATCCCATACACAAAGGTAAACTCAAGGTGGATCAAAGACCTGAATGTAAGTCATGAAACCATAAAACTCTTAGAAAAAATCATAGGCAAAAATCTCTTGGACATAAACATGAGCGACTTCTTCATGAACATATCCCCCCGGGCAAGGGAAACAAAAGCAAAAATGAGCAAATAGGACTATATCAAGCTGAAAAGCTTCTGGAAAGCAAAGAACAGCATCAGTAAAACCAGAAGACATCCTACAGTATGGGAAAATATATTCATAAATGACGCATCTGATAAGGGGTTGACATCTAAAATATATAAAGAAGTCACTCACCCTAACTAACAAAAAGTAAATAATCCAATTAAGAAATGGGCAAAATACATGAATAGACACTTCTCTAAAGAAGAAATTCAGATGGCCACAGGCACATGAAAAGATGCTCCACATCGCTGGTCATCAGAGAAATGCAGATTAAAACCACAATGAGATATCACCTCACACCAGTGAGGATGGCCAACATCCAAAACACAAACAACAACAAATGTTGGCGAGGATGTGGAGAAAAGGGAACCCTCCTACACTGCTGGTGGGAATGCAAATTAGTTCAACCATTGTGGAAAGCAGTATGGAGGTTCCTCAAAAAACTCAAAATAGCAATACCATTTGACGCAGGAATCCCACTCCTAGGAATTTACCCTAAGAATGCAGCAACCCATTTCAAAAAGACAGAGGCACCCCTATGTTTATTGCAGCACTATTTACAATAGCCAAGAAATGTAAGCAACCTAAGTGTCCATCAGTAGATGAATGGATTAAGAAGAGGTGGTACATATCCACAATGGAATATTGTTCAGCCATAAGAAGAAAACAAATCCTTCCATTTGCAGCAACAAATGGATGGAGTTAGAGGGTATTATGCTCAGTGAAATAAGCCAAGCCTGAAAAGGCAAGTATCAAATGATTTCACTCATATGTGGAGTATAAGAACAAAGAAGAAAACTGAAGGAACAAAACAGCAGCAGACTCACAGAACCCAAGAGTGGGCTAACAGTTACGAAAGGGAAAGGGACTGGGGAGTATGGGTGGGACAAGGGGGAAAAAAGGGCATTATGATTAGCACACATAATATAGGGGTGGAGGGCATGGGGAAGGCAGTATAGCACAGAGAAGACAAGTAATGGTTCTAGAGCATCTTATTCTGCTGATGGACAGTGACTGTAATGGGGTATGTGGTGCGGACTTAATAATGGGGGGAATCTAATAATCACTATGTTGCTTATATAATTGTATATTAATGATACCAAATGAAAAAAAAGCATAAGGTGAGGGTACTCATCCTTTCTTTAAGACTTACAAAGCAATAGTAAATAAGATAAAATGAAGTTTGTGCAGGGATTAGACATACAGGTTATTGAACAAAGAGATGAGAAAAAGTTAAAAAATAAATACATGGAGAGGTTTCCTGTTGGGTTGACCTGTCACAATGAGAACACCTGAGTGGACCAGAGACCACCTATAGGGTTTTCAGGGTCCCCACAGCCCACTGGGACCTCCTGGGAGGCAGCAGACTCTGGAGACAGGGACGGACCTGGATGGCAGCTCTCTTAGCCTTCCTGAGACCTTAGGCTAGCAGTTACCCTGAAGGAATCAGTGTCCTTAAATGTCAGGTCTGTGTTGAGCCAACTGGAGATTTTCAGCATTTGTTCTGCAGCATTTGTCTCTGCCCAAAGGAAACAGACACAGCCTGAAGGAGATAGACCCAGGAGAAATGGGAATAGAGGCCCTGGGTGACAGCATGCAGTCCCTGCACAGACCACAGAGACCCCAAGGCTCATGGGCATGGTGGAAGCCCAGGATGATGGATTTTCTGGGTTCCCAATGAAAGGGATCTGCCCCAAAACCCTCCAGCTTAGTCCTACATTTTCCCCCTTCTTCTTCCCCTTTCCCTGGAAGAGCTTTGGAAACTATAAGAATCTAAGTACCAAATACAAAGGGATGAGCAGGAGAGGGCTCATCAAGGTAAGTGGAGGCTGGAGGTCTGGAAGGATGGAGGATAGGGGAAGGGTATGCAGTGAGGAGGTTCTGGGGGCGAGGCCTCTGCCAAGGTGGCCCAGCCCAGGGCGCAGGGCCTTTGGGGGGCTGCGGTGGGCAGGAATGCTCCACCAGGCCCATGAGATGCCCCAGTTCTCTCCATCCATGGCTCAATCTGGCTGGTGGCCTGACACCCACTAAGACCCCAGAGGAGGGGGCCCTGGTCAGGGTGGGGCTGGTGTGGGAGGGCAGCAGGGATGACTGCGTGGGGTCAGCCTCTCCTCTGGGGCCCTTGATCTCGTCACTGCCCCTCTGGGGCTTTGGCCTCTCATCTGGACATGGAGGGTGGCCAACCTTTGGGGAGGGCCTCCTAGGTGAGCAGGTCTGAACCCACTCCACTGGGGGTGGAGGAGATCTATGGTGACAGCCAGGTTGATGCTGGGATTCTTGTTTTCAGAGTCAAAGAATGAATTTAGCAAACCCTGAAGGCATGAGAGCCAGGGAGTGGTTTTATTTAGAGATAAAGTGAGAAAACAGAGCTCCTGGCTCATGTCATGAGGTGACAGGAGAGCGTGGGGTTGGGTGGTGTCTAGGGAATTTATAAGTGGTTAAGAGACAAAGGGTTAGGGATGCAGACCTGCCAGATGATTCCAAAATGTTTATTTTTGAGGAGATACTAAGTTTATTATCAGTGGGTTATTCTTCAAAGTTAACTTAACACAAGAAATTTACTGCTTTGATTCTTTCCCAGGACAGCCACTTTTTGATCTGAGAGTTTATCAATTAAGACTGCCTGCTTTGCTTCCAAGATGGGCTGAGTTATTTTTTGTTTGATTGAAATGCAATCTTAGCTTTAAGATAGAATATTTTCTAAATAAGCTGGGCCTTTGAACAGACTACAGTAACTTTTACAATGGTGTGTTTTAATTTACACAGTGAAAATATAGGCTATGCTGAGATACATTTTTTACCTGGGGAGTATTTAAACTTCTAGGTCAAGTTGATCTTGGCTTTTAGTTTTAACTAATCTCACTGAAGAATGCTTATATTTGTAGTTTCATATTTTCACTTTAGAGAATTAATGTGACTTTGGCTTGGCTTAATTGTTTAACATGTAGTTTTGGTATGGGGTCTTTTTCCAGAGGCCCTCACCCTACTCTGTCTAAACCCATGGTCCCTGTCTCAAGGTGACACTGAGTCCTCAGGGTATCCTGGGAGGTAGAGGGCGCTCCCCTCACTGTGTCAGATGAGGAAGAGTCTCAGGGTGGCTGGTGGCAGCCCAAGGACACCCATGAGTGCATGCTGAGGCTGGGACTGTTTTAGAATGAGAGCCTGCTGCAGGTGGGGGCAGCATAGGGGCCAGATGACTCCATCCAGATGTCCAAGGACCAAGTTCTAGGTCCTGGGGGATGCTGGGAGGGGAGCATGACCTTCTTGACCTGTCCTTGACCATGTCTTTGACCCTGCAGGAGGCGACCTTCATTTTGAACGAATGGGAGAGGGGCCCCTGGGAGTCCAGGGTAGACAGCAGTGGGTGAGAGGGGAGGGGCTGGTGCCAGGGTGGTGGGGGCACCACTCCACACACCTGCTCCTGGTGCCACAGGCTCTGAGCTGCCTGCATGGGAGTGGCCAGGAGGAGGGCTGAGAACAAGGAGGATGTTTTCTGGAGGGAACAGGGACCACAGGCCCTGGGATTTGCCAAAAGCCAGCCCTTGGAGGAGCCAGGAGGGGTGGGGAGTTTGAGCCAGGTGCAGAGAGGCAGCTCTGGATCCTGGACAGCTTTTTTTGGGAGTCCTGGTGTGCTGGTGACTGAGGGTGAGGGCACAGGGGAGGCTCTGAAGGGCCTGTGAGAGTGGTGGGACTCATCACCACCCCACCCTGATGGCACAGGGCCCGGGCCCCTTCCTGGGCTTGCTCCTTCCCGACCTGCTGCTTCTGCACAACCTCGTGGATGACTGTTTGGAGGTGAGTGTGCCCCAGAAGCACAGGGGCCTAGGATCCTGGGTCGTGGAGGTGAGAATCCCCGCTGAGCCTGGAGCTCTCCTCCCTTCCAGAGAGCCTCCCCTGCACCCCAGGAGCTGGGCTTCCTAGGGAGGAGGAAACAGAAGGAGCCATCTAGGCCTCAGTCTTTGTCCCAGGGCAGGAGGAGCTCAGGGCTGCAAGGGGCAGTGTCTGAGCTGGACTGGCCGGTCAGTCAGGCCCTGCCCAAGGGGAGGGATGTTGCCCCTTTAAGGCAGGAAGCGCATCAGGAGGCTACCGTTGTCTCTGAGGCCTCCACCTGCCCACCTGTCTGTCATCAGAGAAAGTTGTGCAGGAAGGCTGGCCTCAGCCCCTGTCCCCTTTTTTGGATCCCTGAGTCTGGCCCATGTCAGGGTCTGTTTCAGGACAGGCCTGCCCCTTGGTGGGCTCTGGCAGTAATGCAACTCAAGCAAGGGTAGGAAGGAGGCTTGTCTGTCCTGAGCCCAGGGTCCTGTTTCTGATGGACTGTGGTCTGCCTCCAGGAGGACATGATTAAATTCCAGAAAAAGAAAGAAGTGAGCAGCTGTGTCATCCTCCAGGGAGGGTGGAGTGTGGAAGTAAAGAGCCCCTGTGCAGGACCCTGTCAAACCATCCCCTGGGTCTAACCTGTATTAGGTTACACATCCAGAGCTGGGGACAGTCAGGGATTGGGCAGGTGGGAGACCGGACTGACATCAAGGCCACCTTCCTGGAGGAGTTGCTAGTTAAATAAACTCAACTGGGAGACCAGGCAAGGCAGGATGGCATTGGAGGGAAGGAGGGTTCCCATGAGATCAAAGACCCAGAACCATCCCCCTGTTCCACTCCCCTCACCCTCCTTGTCCGCATCCTGTCCTTTCTCTGCCCCAGGGGTATCACACCAGTAGTGAGATTCAGGGGCTCCAGGAGGCGGCCATGCTGTGCCGTCTGGAGTCCAAGGATCAGCTGGTATCGTGGTTCCAGTCCAGGGAGTCCCTGGCTGAGGAGAGGTCGGGCCAGGCAGGATTGTGCGGGGGCTCCTGCTGCTGGAAGGTTCTGGGGAGGGGCCCTGAGGGGTGGCTCCTGGGAGCTCAAGGGTGCCCCTCTGTCCTGCAGCTGCATCCTGTCCTGCTAGCTAGAGCCCGAATGGACTATTCTTGAAGGGCCGCAAAAAGTAGTTACCCCGCTGTAAGTCGGGGTGGGAGTGAAATCCTGGGGCAAAATACCTTTGAAACCAAAATCAGCGAGAGGAAGAGATAAAGTGGGAGAAACCCATTTATTGCTTAGGAGCAGGCGCCCATCACTGCTCTCCCATGTCCCGCATGTGGCTGCAAAGAGGGGACCCGCCCGGTGTCTCTGGGTGTGCCCCCAGTCGCCCTTGTAATTGCCTATTGATATGGAGACGGCTACTTCTCTCCACCCTCTGAAACACCTCTAGGTATGGAGATGCACCAAGGCCAGGGGAGAGATCCTGGAAATATTGCGTTTCTCCCCACAGTGTTCCTCTGGGAGCGGTGGGGACCTGGGTGTTCGCGGAGATTGCCGGGCCAGGTGGGCTGTATGTGAGTTTGGGCTGCAGGGAAAGCGGGGCGGTGCTTGGGGTGAAGTCGGGACGCAGGTTGTGTCCGGGCAGGGGGGGTGGCGTGGCGCGGGCCCAGCACATCCCGGGGAGCCCCGAGGCACACCCTGGCCCTGTGCAGCAGGGGGAATGGCGGCCCCTGCGGGATGACATCCAGGCTCCAGGCATCCTTCTTAGCGAGGCTCTGAAACGGGAATGGGGCGGAGGGAACTGGTTGCTGAAGAGCGCTCAGCCAGCATGGGGCTCAGCCCTTGCTGTGGGCCAAGGGTCCCCGGGGCGGGGGCCGCCTGGGAGAACCCCCAGGGCGCAGGGCGATGCTGACTCCAGCCTGGCTCCCCGGGGGCGCCTCCCACCCGCAGCCTGGGCCCTGGGCCTCGAGTCCAGCTGCTCCTGCAGAGCGGGGTTTGGGGAGGCGGAGGGCGCCTGGTGTCCTACATCCACACCCACGTCTACCTGGGAGCCTTGCAGGGTCTCCGTTGCTGGAGCTCCGCAGTGCAGCGGGAGGTCGGGCACCAAGTCCCAGCTCTGCTTTCTCAGGATGGCTGTGGGGATGGGGTCCCGTGTGGTTCCATCCAAACTGTAGGGTGTTTGCCTCTGAGAAGCGCGATGGAATGTCGGTGGGGGTCGCACGGAGTCTGCAGGTTCCTGTGGGCGGAGGCGACTTGTAATAACCTGACTCTTCCTGTCCCACCAGCAGTGTCCAGTGTTCAGAGCTCAGGCCTCCCGCCCCTTGGGCTAAGTTTGTTCTTAGGTACTTTATTCTTTATGTAAAGGGCATTGTTTCCTTAATCTCTCTTTCTGATGGTTGGTAATTAGTGAATAGAAGCAAATGACTTTCGTATATTGATTTTGTAACCTGCAAATTGAATTCGTTTTTAGTCCTACCTGGTGTTTGGTGGTGTTAGGTTCCCTTTAACCCGCAGGCTTGAACAGCAGCTGCCCCCGAGTGTAGCAAAATCCCTCATCGTCTACAGAGGTTTCTAAGTCCCCCACAGCAGTTTCTAAGTTCCCTATCGTCTGCATCAGTTTCTGTTTCTCAGGAGACACGAGGCCACCATCCTGCTCACCGAGGCCCTAAATTCCTATATAAGAAGCCCCCCCCTGCTGCCCCTGCTGCTCTCTCTCTTTCTATTCAGCCACTCTGCCTGCTTGTCTTACAGGGAATAAAACCACGCTGACGGAGTTCTCGTGTCCTTCTTTGCGAGCGAGTGAGCTGGGTAGCTAAAAGAACCCTTTCAGGTGGAGTGGTGTAGAAATTGGCATTAAAAAATTCCACTGTTTCTACTCCAGGTCGTCCCAACATCCAAGGGCCAGTGGCTACAGGGGAATCCTAATCACACATGAACCCCTGCAAGATGAATAGTCCCCCACTTTGGGTGAACTGGACTGGGAAGTGTCGGCCTCTGTGACGGGTGTGATGTCTGCTCTGCTTTTCTGGGGCAGGACTGACATGGTTGTTTTGCAAAGTAATTTACTTTTCAACAATTTCAAGAATACAGAAAACTTGCAGTGTCAGTATAAATACTCTTTATACTAAATTCCCCAGCATCCCACTTTATCACACCCACTGCTTCACACAAAATGCTAAGGCCTGTATCCCAAATTGGGACACACTCCCAGGGAGCCACCACCTGACCCCAGATGAGGGAGGCATTATAGCCTCCACCTGATAATCCAGTGCACAGACCAAGTGGGCTGTCACAACCCACCCCACTGTTTGCACATGTATTTCCATCCTGATCCTGTTTCCTTACTGTGGAACTGTTCCTGAAAGTTTATCTTAGCCAGGCTCTCTGGGACCTCACATAAGTGGGATCACATATTTGTCCCTCTGTGATGGGCATATTTCACTGAGTCTATTGGCTTTTAGTTCATCTGTGCAGCAGGTGTCAGGACTTAATTTACTCCACTGTGTAGAGACTGCACTTTGTTCATATGTTTGTCTGTGGAAACCCGGATGTCTCCACCTTTTGGCTGTTGTGAATCATGCTGCTGTGAACACAGGAGTGCAAATATCTAAGTCTCTGCTTTCATGTGGTTTGGGCAGATGCCGTGAAATGGAATTGTTGATCATATGTTAATTTTATGTTCAAGTTTCTGGGGATTCCTCCCACACACACACACACACATGCACATACACTGTTTTCAAAGAGGCAGTGGATCATTTTTCTTTCTTTCTTCATATGGCTGAATAATGCAGCTTATGGTTCAACCCAGTTTTGTCCATCCATTCACCCTTTGATGGGCATTCAAGTTGTTTCTACCTTTTTGTTGTCACGAACAGTGCTGCCAAGAAGTCGTGGGCCTGTTTCCATATGAATAGCATTTTTCATTTGTTTGGGGTATTTATCTAGGAATGGGTGTATACCCACAATTGGGTAATTTTATTTTACCTTTATGAGGAAATTCTGAGTTGTTGTACACAGGCTGCATGTATTACATTTCCACAAGCAAAGTTTAAGGGCTTCAATGCCGCTGCATCCTTGGCAACATGTGATTTTCATTTTTCCTGATTATGGCTGTTCCTATGTGCGTGCAGGTTGGGTCACTGTTGTTTAATTTGCATTTCCATAGTGACTAATGTGTGACACCTGTTCATCTGCTTGTCGAACATTTGTATGTCTTGCCTGGAGTGTTTCATCCACTTTAAAAAGTGGGGGTGTGTCTGGTTCACTCGTTCAAGTTCGTGGTGTTTTCTGGGGAGCAGGCTCTTGTCAGATGCACAAAGTGCAGGTATTTTCTTCCTTTCTGCGGCTGTCTTTTCACTTTCTGTTTAGTGACTTTTGATGCCGAAAAGCCTTTAATTTGGATGAAATCTGGTCTGTTTTTTCTTCTGTTGCTTGTACTTTAGTTTCAGATATAAGAAATCATGATTAATCCAAGGTCATGAACATTTATCCCCATGTTTTCTTCTAAATTCTGTAATTTTACCTATTACATGTAAGTCCTTTATCTATGTTGAGTTAATTTTTTTTTATTAAAGTATCATTGACATACACTCTTATGAAGGTTTCACATGAAAAACAATGAGGTTGAAAATGTTATATGTGGGCAGCAGACATAAGAAATAGATGGTATTTGTCAGGCAAACCATAAGTATTGAATTTTGACATTACTGAAACAAGTTCACCATTATTTTAAAAGGAATTCTTATACAGATGTTACTTTGAGTGCTAACTGTCCATCCGGAGGGAGGACAGTTATTCAGTTAAGGATTTACTTTAGCAGGGACTGTAAATATATTTTTATTTCTAAAACTTAGTAACAAAACTTATTTTTCAAAAATGCTCACTGTGAATGTCAAAAGTATATTCCTAAGTATTTTATACCTAATTGTCAACATTTTTTCAAAAGTCTTGTTTTGTACTTGTTAAATTGAATATAATTTTTGGATGATGTTTAAACATTACTTTTTTTTACCAGCAAAAATGGGTTTATTTGACAATAGCAGAGAATTGCAATGCCAGAGATGAAAGCTCCAGCAAAACCATAGGCAAGTCCAGGGAACAAAAGAGAGGAAACTCTTATATAGAGGGAAGGGAAGAGCTGGAAGGAGCTGTTCTGAACGAAAAGTCCATTAGAGGAAACAGAATTCCATGTGTTGTGACTTCTCTTTGGCTGGTTGTGACAGCCCCTCATGGGCTGGCCTGTTATTGGGGATGGCGGAAACCCTTCCGTCCTGAGGGGTCTGAAATTTTTTCTCCATGCTATACTATCCCTGTTACCAAATTATGTTATGATAGAAAATTGTTGTTCCCCTTCATCCCTCTCCCTCCCCCCAGCCACCCATGCCAGCCTGTCCCCCATGCTAACCACTAGGTGTGTCTCAGTTTCTATAACTCTACTGCTGTTTTGTTCATTCTGTTTTGCTTTGTTTTTATACCACAAGTAAGTGAAATCATATGGTATTTGTCTTTCTCCATGTGGCTTATTTCACTGTGCATAATACTGTCTAGATCCATCTTTGTTGTTGCAAATGGTAGGATTTCCTTTATTTAAGGATGAATAACATTCCATTGTGTAGATGCCACCTCTTTTTTTTTTGGTATCACTAATATACAATTACATGTGCAACATTATGGTTACTAAACTCCCCACTTCATCAGGTCCCCATCACCTACCCCATTACAGTCACTGTCCATCAGCATAGTGAGATGCTATAGAACCACTACTTCTCTTCTCTGAGTTGTACAGCCCTCCCCGTGCCCCCACAACATTATGTGTGCTAATTGTACGGCCCCTTTTTCCCCATTATCCCTCCATTCCCACCTGTCCTCTCCAGTCACTTTCCCTTTGGTAATGGTTAGGCATTCTTGGGTTCTGTGAGTCCACAGCTGTTTTATTCTTTCAGTTTTTTTCTTTGCTCTTATGCTCCACATATGAGTGTAATCATTTGACACATGTCTTTTTCCACTTGGATTATTTCACTGAGCATAATACCCTCTAGCTCCGTCCATGTTGTTGCAAATGAAACAATTTGTTTTCTTCTTATGGCTGAATAATATTCCATTGTGTATATGTATCACATCTTCTTTATCCATTCATCTACTGATGGAAACTTAGGTTGCTTCCATTTCTTGGCTATTGTAAATAGTGCTGCAATAAACATAGGGGTGTGTATGTCTTCTTGAAACAGGGATGCTGCATTCTTAGGGTAAATTCCTAGGAGTGGGATTCCTCTGTCAAATGGTATTTCTATTTTGAGTTTTTTGAAGAACCTCTATACGACTTTCCACAACGGTTGAACTACTTTGCATTCCCACCAGCAGTGGAGGAAGGTTCCATTTTCTCCACATCCTGACCAACATTTGTGGTTGTTTGTGTTTTGGATGGCAGCCATCCTCACTGGTGTCAGGTGATAGCTCATTGTGGTTTTATTCCCATTTCTCTGATGATTAGTGAGGTGGAGCATCTTTTCATGTGCCTGTTGGCCATCTGAATTTCTTCTTTGGAGAAGTGTCTATTCATGTCCTTTGTGCATTTCTTATTCGGATTATTTGCTTTTTGTTTTTTGAGGTGCGTGAGTTCTTTATATATTTTGGATGTCAACCCCCTATTGGTTATGTCACTTATGAGTATATTCTCCCATACTGTAGGATGTCTATTTGTTCTACTGATGGTGTCCTTAAAGCTTGATATAGTCCTACTTGTTCATATTTGCTTTTGTTTCCCTTGC
>JAQQAC010010218.1:0-11365 GCA_029783875.1 Phataginus tricuspis | reverse complement strand
GGTTGAGGGTGTGGGCGTGTGGACATGGTTTGGGGGTGTGTGGGGGGTTTGGGAATGTGAATACATACTGTTGCAAATGTGGGAGAGCATATGTATAAGGGATGTGATGGGGTGCGTTTGAGGGTAAGTAGGGTGTTTCAAGTGAGGGTGCACATGGGGGTGTTTGCACATGAGTGAACATGGGAAGTGGAAGATGTGTGAGGGCTGGAGGGTCAGGGGTCTCTGTGGTATGCATTGGGGGAACAGTAGTGTTTGATGACTGCTGGAGTTGTGCAGAGCATCTCCTGTGACCTGAGGATGTGCCAGTCGTGTCCTGGTACCACTTGGGGTGGGCTTTCTGCCCCCTGCACTCCATCTATTCCCCTGCACTGGCTAAGGCTGGCTCCTGGTCTGGGTATGGCTGAGATTGGCCTGGACACAGGGTATCCTGGGTGAAAGATGGGGCCATGGCTCCAAGGCTCCTACCCTACTTTCCCTCTTCGTCAACTGGAGGGTATCTGAGGCGTGCAAGTGGGACATGGGAGGGGGGCTATTGGACTGGGCTTCACATCCAGCTTCCATCTCTTCTTCCTGCTGCCCTGTTAGTAAATTCAGGGAGCCTCAACTGCCTCTGTGAATCAAAGCAAAGTCACCATAGGCTACCTGGAGCCTGCAGGAGGTCTGGCCCTGATGAAGGGAAAAGGGGAAGGTGGTTATCCAGGGAGTTACTGGGACCCAGGCTTTTTCCATTATGATCACCCAACCTCTGTTACACACACCTGTGTATTCATGTACACATAGCATCCCTTGACTGTTCCCCTCCTGAACTCTGGAGTGGTCTGGATCCCCCGGAGATGTCTGGGTGGCTGGTATTGGCAGTCTCTGCCTGTGCAATGTGAAGTTGGGGCCTGGGGTGGCAGGCAAGTAGGGGGATGGTCCTTGGAGCTAGCTGGGGCTGGGCTTACCAGCTCCACCTCCTGCAGGCTCTGAAGCGGAAGCCAGATTTGTTCCTGTGTGAACGATTGGATGTCAAAGCTGTGTTCCAGTGTGGTAAGTGGGGCCAGGTGGGCCTGGGGCCCCCTTGGGAGGATCCTTAGGCCCCGTCTGATCTGCCTCTGCCTCTCTCACAGCTGTGCTGGCTCTCAAGTTCCCCGAGGCACCTACTGTCAAGGCCTCCTGTGGCTTCTTTGTGAGTCCCATGCTGACCCCTGACTCCCCACCACCCTACACCCAGCCCAGGACTCCAGGGGGTAGGGGTGTGGTGTGTAAGTTTTATCTCCTCGGAGAGCAGGGAAAGCACTGAGGCTGATGGGCCCCTCCACCCTCTGTAGACAGAGCTGCTGCCTCGATGTGGGGAAGTAGAACCTGTGGGAAAAGTGGTACAGGAGGACGGCCGTATGCTGCTCATAGCAGTGCTAGAGGTGAGATGGAGCAAGTGGGGGTGGATGGGGATGGTTGACCCTCCCTGCTGAGGCAGCTGCGTTCCTGGGAAGCTTATGCCTTTGTTCTCTAAGCTTTCTGATTCTGTTTCTTCATCAATTCAGTGACTGAAAGTTGTTAGGGTTGCTGTGAGGATCAGATGGCTCCCAAAGGCAGCACTCATTTATGTCACGCGCAGTTCGGCTGAGGAACTGTCCGGGAGTGGGCGGGACGTGGCTAGGCACCCTTGCTGCAGCAGGCTCAAGGCCCTGGTGTTCTGAGAACCCGTCTCCCTCAGGCCATTGGGGGCCAGGCCTCCCGCAGCCTCATGGACTGCTTTGCCGACATCCTATTTGCTCTGAACAAACACTGCTTCAGCCTCCTGAGTATGTGGATCAAGGAGGCACTGCAGCCACCTGGTTTTCCCTCTGCTCGCCTCAGCCCTGAACAGAAGGATACCTTCAGCCAGCAGATCCTTCGGTGAGCAGAGCTAGTGGTGCCTGAGCTTGGGTGGAGAGGAAGAGGTGGTGGTGGTGTGTGGTGCTAACCTGCTCTCTCTTCCCTTCTTCAGTGAGCGAGTGAACAAGAGGCGGGTGAAGGAGATGGTGAAGGAGTTCACACTGCTGTGCCGGGGGCTACATGGCACAGATTACACAGCTGACTACTGAGGGACGCCCTCGTCCCACCACATCTCCTCCTCACCCCTCCCTATCCCCAAAGAGTAAACTCGGACCCTCACCACACTGCTGTCTTTGCTTCCTCTCTGCTGCTACCACCACCTAACTAGATGACCTCAGAAGGCCAGAGGGAAGGATGGGAGGATGCTTGGACCCAGGCCCGAGTAGAGAGTGGTGGGACCAACCTCTGTTAGGGTGAAAGGGGCACTACTGTAGCCACACTGCCTAGACTGGAGCCATTCAGAATAATGCTATTGCTCTTGGGGTGCGGTGGAGACTGAAGTAGTATCAGCAGCCTCCTCTACGCCTCATTAAATTAGTCCCAGTTCATGCATACATTTATTAAGTCAGCAGTGCTGAGAACTAGGTCCCTGGTTCTGCCTTGCCTTTTTCTATCAAAACAAAGGCTGATCTAGTCCATAGCTACCATGCTAAGCTGGCAGAACGGGAACACTGAGGAAAAGCTGCCTGGAGGAAGTTTCATTTCTGATGGAAATAGGAGGTTTCCTAGGTAGAGGACTTGGGGCCTTGGGCTGAAAGTGAGGTGGGGCTGGGTCCAGTTGGAAGGGAAGAAATAGAGTGGCTTTGACTTCAAGGGTGGGTTTCACATGTGTGGTTATGGAAGACACCCAAACTTGCATATGGCTGAGGAGAAGTATTGAAAGTGGGGCTGAGCTTGTGTGGGAGGAGGCATGGCATCCCCCAGAAAAGGAAGAAAGGACCTAGTGTTGTCTGTATACCCACAGCTCCCACCTCTATGGTACGTGATGGGCACGCAATGCCCAGGGCTTGGTCAGGACCAGGGACAGCTCCTGGCCTGCTGTTGCTCTCCTCATTTAATCAAGGTTTCTTCCCTTTCTGTCTCTCAACCTTAGTTACACGTGGGCTGCCTCTCAGGCACCCCAGCCTTCTCAGTAAGATCTGGAGATCAGTACTGTGTTCTCTGCATTCCCGTCCCCGAGTCTTGATCTCCTTGGAGGTGATAAGAACTGGTTACTCCCCCATTTGTCTCACTCCTGCCCCTGTTCTTTCCCCAACCTTTGCACAAATTCTTTGTCCTCCATTCTTCAACCTCCTTCAGTTTCTTACGCCAGCTAGCATTAGTCCCCCTTTCATGTGCAATACCCTGAGGCCACTCTGTCCCCTTCCCCTGCCCCTCTTCAGTACCATTTTCACCTTACTCTTGATTTCTCACTTCTTCTGGGGAATTTGGACATGTTTCACTTACTTTTAGTCCTTTTCTCCTGGTACCTGGTATCCATGTGTCTCCCTCCTCCTTTCCCCCATGATCAAATGTAGCAGAAATAAGCTAGGAGAATGAGGAGTCTAAAGCCCAGCTTCTGAAATCAGACGTTTGATAATGATTGTGCCACTGACTTGCTGTGTCTTATTACACAGGCAGTTTGCCTCTTTGAACCTCAATTTCCTCATCTGTAAAAATGGGACAATTCTTACTTCAAAGACTAACCTCTAAGACTGTAGTGCCAGATGAACAGTAAGTGCTCAGTGTTTGCCTGATTGACAGACTGGTGAGGGTAATAAAGCAAATGCTTTCAGTACATGATATGCGAAGAACTGCTTTCTGAAGTTTTATATCTAAGTTGACTTGACCTAACAATCCTATTAGGAGTACTAGGGCTACAACCCCCTTTCTGGAGATGAAGAAACCACTATAGAGCCGTTGAGTAACTTTCCTAAAATTTTTAGTAAGTAGTAAGTGCCAGAACACAATATTCAAACCCAGGTAGTTTGGCACCTGAATTTTAAAATTATGCAGTTCTACCTCCCAAACTATAGAGTGCCTAACAGCTTACGGCGGATGGGAGCTGCTCAAACTGGAGCAATTTTCAATATAATTGAAAATATGTTTCAATTATTCTAAGGGCGGGCGCTAGGCTGAGCCTGAAAACTAGCCGGAGAGCAGGGTCAGGGGAACTTCAACACCCACGAGGCTCCGCGCCTTTCCTCTCAGGCGCTTCCGATTGGCCTGGACCCTGCTGAGACCTTTGGTTCTCTGTGGGCGGGTCTGGCGAAGGTTGGAGGGCGGGGGCCCCGTGCTAATTTAAGATTGGTAAAATGCTGCTAGCCCCGCCCCATACCCGGAAGTAATCTCCCGGCAGGCCCAGGTGGAGTGGAGAAAGGCGAGTCTGGGTGGGTTGGCGGGCTGCGAGTTGACTGACTCCCTAGCCCCTACCCCAGCCGAGCGACTCTGACCAATTGAACGCTGTTTTTGAGAACCGGGCCTGAACTGATCGAAGGAAGTACCCTCTGCTTTCCTCCACCCAAGCTGTGCCTCATGGAGTCCACGTTCAGCAGCCCCGCAGAGGCGGCGCTACAGCGAGAGGCAGGCGCCCCGGGGCTACGCACTCTTCCTGCGGACCTGGACCAAGTGTATGAGCTGGAGCGAATCGCTGGGTTTGTCCGCGACCTGGGGTGCCTGCGGGTGAGAGCGGTTAGGGAGGGTTGGCTCACCTCTCCAGGAATGGGTCGCCCGGAAGAGCGGGGTCCTGGGGTAATTTTGTTAGGATCGGGCTTGGCGGGGTGGGGAGGTGCTCCTCTGGGAGGAGGGGCTTTAAAGGTTAGGTAGGGACTCCCAGAAGTTTTTCCTTGAAGAGACTCTCGGTGGAGGAGAGGCTGTTTCAGGCTCTATGGTTTATGCTTACAGGTGGCCTTACAGTTTCCTGACCAGCTACTGGGAGATGCGGGGGCCGTGGCTGCACGACTGGAGGAGATCACTGGGTCGAAGATGTTCATTCTGGGGGACACAGCATATGGCAGGTGTGAACTTGAGCTTAAGGACTGAGGGTCTAGGGTTCCAGTGCTCATGGCATTTCCCCTCTATGACAGCATCTGCCTACAGGCTGTGTTTCTTCTTGATGATAGTCTCCTCTCCTGATTCTAGCTCCCAATGACAGTGTCTTCTTTTAATAACATTTTCTTTACTGACCACATTTCCCATTGATGACAGCATCTCATATCCTGATGAGAACTCTTCTCACTAACGGTATCTCCCCTGCAGCTGCTGTGTGGATGTACTGGGTGCTGAGCAAGCTGGAGCTCAGGCCCTTGTACATTTTGGCCCTGCCTGCTTAAGCCCTCCAGCCTGCCCACTGCCTGTTGCCTTTGTCTTTGGTCAACGTTTTGTGTCTTTGGAGCTATGCGCCAAGGCCTTTGAGGCCCAGAACCCAGACCCCACAGTGCCTGTGGTGCTACTGAGTGAGCCAGCCTGCGCCCATGCCCTGGGTAAGGGGTTTTGCCTGTGCATGCAGGAAGGGTGGGCCAACTACTTTGTGCCTTGATTTCCCCATTTCTGTACATTCCCATAGAGCTCTTGATATGGGCTTGACCCCAGCCTTTGCTTTTGGGTCACACTCAGTCTCCTGGGGATGAGGGGGCTCCTGCTTAGCCATGCTCCAACCCTGACACTACCTCCTTCTTCCAGAGGCCTTGGCCACTCTCCTGCGCCCGCAGTACCCGGACCTGCTTGTCTCCAGCCCAGCTCTTCCCCAGCCAGTGGGGTCCCTCAATCCAGAGCCTGAGCCCCTGGAACGTTTTGGGCGCCACTTCCCCTTGGCTCCAGGGAGGTGTCTGGAAGAGTATGGTGCCTTCTATGTGGGGGGCTCTGAGGCTAGCCCTGACCTTGACCTCAACCCTGATCTGAGCCGGCTGCTCTTGGGCTGGGCACCAGGGCAGCCCTTCTCCTCCTGCTGCCCAGACACTGGGCGGACTCAGGACAAAGGTGCCCAGGCTAGGCGGCTAAGGGCACGTAGACGCTATCTGGTAGAGAGGGCCAGGGATGCCCGTGTGGTGGGGCTGTTGGCAGGCACACTGAGTGTGGCGCGACACTGTGAGGCACTGGCACACTTGCGGAGCCTAACTCAGGCTGCCGGCAAGCGTAGCTATGTGTTGGCCCTGGGGCGGCCTACACCTCCCAAACTTGCCAACTTCCCTGAGGTGGATGTCTTTGTGTTGTTGGCCTGTCCTCTTGGTGCCCTAGATCCCCAGTTTTCTGGTAGCTTCTTCCGGCCTGTATTGGCACCATGTGAGCTGGAGGCTGCCTGCAACCCCGCGTGGCCACCTTCAGGCCTGGCTCCCCACCTCACGCATTATGAGGATCTGTTACCGGGTGAGTGGTGGGGCACTGCCTGAGCTGGAAATACTTGCAGTATGGAATCAGGGAGCCAGTATGGATCCTCTTTCTCCCAGGCTCTCCTTTCCATGTGCCCCTCCCACCACCTGACTCAGAACTGTGGCACACCCCAGATATTTCACTCATTACTGGGGAGCTCCGACCTCCACCTGCTTGGAAGCCATCAAATGATCCTGGATGCTCAGCCCTGACCCCACGGCCCCGACTGGAGCTGGCTGAGAGCAGCCCTGCAGGTAAGTGTGCCAAGTCTCCACTCTCATCTGAACTCTTCTCCCAAGTCCAGGCTACTCAGCCTCAGTCTCCTCCCTCTGCAGCCTCGTTTCTTAGTTCCCGGAGCTGGCAGGGGCTGCAGCCCCACCTGGGTCAGACACCAGTGGCAGGAGCTGTGAGTGGAAGACGAGGGATTGCCATCGCCTATGAGGATGAAGGAAGCAGCTGATACTATGTGGGGCCAGAGACACAGATGGACTTAAGAAACACTGCTGAGGGCTTAAGTGCTCCCTGCCTCAACCTCATTCCTCTGCCAGGACCTTGAAGTAGCTGAGGATAGCATCTAGCTCTGTCCTGTCCTGGCACTGGCACACAGCCAAGCAGATATTGGCTTAGTAAATGCCTGTTGTTTGACTTACAGGGACTGATGTGTAGCTTTTTTGAAGCCTCCTGGGAGCAGCCCAGAACCTTTCGCCAATCCCATTTCCTGGTGTGCAGGTGAGGTTCTCACAAGGGCAAACGCAGGTTCTAAGACCAGGGTCTCTCAACCTTGGTACTGTTGACATTTGGGCCAGATAATCCTTCATTGTGAGGAGCTGTTCTGTGTACTGTGGGATAGTTAGCATCATCTCTGGCGTCTGCCCACTAGATGCCAGTAGCACACCCTTCCCCCGCTGTGATAACCAAAAATGTCTTCAGATTGATAAATGTCACCTAGGGGGGTAAAACGGCCCCGAGTTGAGAATCACCAGTCTAGACTTGTGCCGTCTAGTATAGTAGCCACTAGACTCTTAGGCTATTTAAACTAAGATTAAAAACTCAGTTTCTGTCACACCAGTTACATTTCAGTGCTCAAATAGCCAAAAGAGAGGACAGTACAGCTATGGGAATTTCTATTATTGCAGAAAATTCTGTTGGGCAGTGCTGGTCTATGACAACTCCAATTTGTTTTTAGGGAGATCACAGAAACTTGAATAAACCAGATGCTTGTTCTCTTTCTCTTTCTTGTTATTCATCAAACACTTCAAGGCTTGTGGGTGGACATCTGAATTGTATTTGACTGTATTCCTGTCACCTCACAGTGTAGTTGGGAAGAGAAGCAATTAAATAAGCAACTTCCACTCGGTGAAACTACTCTTTGTGAGGAAGGAAGCTGCTAGGGATACTTCTTCATTCCCTTATTTGCTTCATTCCCTCATTTGCTGAGGGTCTTGACATACTGACATTGGTTCAGGGTGCTGAAAAAGCAGGTGAACAAGAGATGTGGTCCCTGCCTTCAGGGAGTGCCTACTCTACTGGCAGAAGCAGATCTGTAAACTGACCATGGTACCAGGACAAGGAGGGCACCAGTCATGTATTTTACAAATACGTATTTAGTACTGACTGAGTGCCAAGTGCTGGAAATAGAGCAGTGAACTCAACAGAAATCTTTCATGGTGCCTGCATTTTCGTGGGGTGGGGGTGGGGGACAAGCAAACCACCTAGTATGCCAAGGGGTGGTAAGTGCTATAGGGAAATACAACGTTGGGAAGGAGTATATTAGAAGCAGAGGGGCCAAGTTCAAAGGCATTGCAGTACAGGTATGGTTGCTATGCTCAAGAAGTAGGGAAGGCCACTGTAGCCAGCAGAGAGTGGGGGCGTGTTAGCATATGCACTGAGGGCGTGTAGAGGCCTGGTAGGCCATTATAAAGACTATCGTGTTGTTGTTTTTTTATTACGGTATCATTGATATACAATCTTATGCTCAGATTTCACATGAACAACATAACCATGGCTTTAATTCCAAGTGAAATGGGAGCTGCCACGGTATTTTAAACAGGAGAGTGACATCTTGTTGAAGTTTGAGAAGGATCAGGGCAGCAGGGGAGCTCACAGGGCACACCACCCTGCCTCTGGAATACAGAAAGCTTCCTGGAAAAATGATTTCTGAGGACTACTTGGTGTTAGTCGGACAGTGAGGTGGGCAGGAAGAAGCGCCTCCAGCCAGCGGAAACAGAAGAAGCAAAGTGAGGAAGAGAACAGACACCCTTGCAGATGGCAAGGGAGGAGGTCCGTGGGATCAGCACTGGCTTGGAGCCTAAGATAGGGAGCTCTGACAGCAGGCTCGGGTGTAAAGTGGCGCTCGTGGGTCAAAGTGGGGCAGAAGCATCCGGGCTGAGGAGGGGCGGGCTTGCAGACACGCGAGAGGGACCAGTCAGAGGCCGAGGTACTCAGTAAGAAGGGCGCGGGGCCTGGAACGAAGCACGAGACTACAACCACCACCTCCCTCAGCGCCAGCAGTTCGGGGATGGATGGCCACATTCAGCAGCCGCAGCGACGCGGCGCAGGGGCGGGCGTGGGGTCACGTGGTGCCGGGTGTCACGTGGGTGCGTCAGGTGACGCTGCGGGGCGGGCGGACAGGCTGCGGGGCGGACGGTGGACGCAGGGACGTGGTTTTAGCTCTGGCCCCACCGACCCGAGCCCCGCCGTCATTGCCGCCATGACGGGGCTAGTGCTGCTGTACTCCGGGGTCTTCGTGGCCTTTTGGGCCTGCATGCTCGTCGTAGGTGAGGCCGGGCCCTGGCGGGCGGGGCCAGCATACGCGTCGAGCTGGCAGGGCTGGAGCCCAGCGGGGGAAGTGGGGTCCGGAGATACTGGGCCCCAGTGCTGGCTCTATACTCCGGGCTCTGGGACTTGCCTCACTCCTTTCGGAGCGGCCTCTGACATCGACAGAGGTGACCCGAATCTCCAGCTGCCTGAGGAGGGGTACAGGCGGACAGAGTTGGGAGCTGTGACAGTAGTCCCGGGCCCTTTCTGGCACTCCCCCCTCCCCTGGCTCACTGCTGTCTGTGGTCCCTCTTGCTCCTGACTGGCCTGCTTGGGTCACGAGTCGGCTGGTCCACTTCCTCTTTTCCTAGTCGTTTTGCCCTCCCCCCCACCCACAGCTTGTTGAGTAAACAGGGCTCGGATTGGGCTGGCGGGATCTGGTGGGGCCTGGTCGAAGCTCTTGCTCCCCTCCTTCCACCAGGGTATTCAAGCCTGTCGGCTACCCGTGGAGAGTCTTGGGCTGTGAGGTGGTGTCACTGAGGGAGATATTATTGAGGGAGTGGCAGAAAAATGGAGGTCTGAGCAGAGACATCTATATGGACAGTTGTGCTGTCAGGTGGGGGCCAGCCTGAGGACTTTCCCTTGATTTGGGGGTAGGCAAACCTACCAGTAGGTGGCCCATTAGCTGGGCAGCAATTTCTTGTCCAGGTTGGGAAACTTCTTTCTAGAGAGCCGCCCCTAACACCTTTTTTCTTACTGTTGCAGGAATCTGCTATACCATTTTTGACTTGGGCTTCCGCTTTGATGTAGCATGGTAAGGGATGGCTGAGAGGCTTCCCCTAGGGGTTCTTTCTAATTGCAGCCTGCCTGCCTTCTCTGTTTGGAGCCCCTATCCCACCCCACCCCCAGCTGCCTGGGATATGGACCTTTGGGAAATAAGAGGTGTCTTGTCTTAGCATGCAAGACTGGTGGGGTTGGAGGGGTTGGGGGGATGGGTTTGGGGCCCATTCTTCCAGGGCTGAATTGCTCTCCTCCCTGACTTAACACCAGGTTCCTGACTGAGACTTCTCCCTTCATGTGGTCAAACCTGGGCATTGGTCTGGCTATCTCCCTGTCTGTGGTTGGGGCAGCGTGGTGAGTGTTGGGGTGGT
Organism: Phataginus tricuspis; assembly: GCA_029783875.1. Taxonomy (NCBI): domain Eukaryota; kingdom Metazoa; phylum Chordata; class Mammalia; order Pholidota; family Manidae; genus Phataginus; species Phataginus tricuspis. The sequence continues at coordinate 1,253 of JAQQAC010010218.1, read as the reverse complement.
GGGATGGGGGGTGGCTGAATCATAGCAGGTGGTGTCACTGGGTCCTTAGTCATCCTGGAGGCAGTGGCAAGCTGAAGCTCCGCTCATTGGTTTCTTACCCTTCCACCAGGGGCATCTATATTACTGGTTCTTCCATCATTGGGGGAGGGGTGAAGGCCCCTAGGATCAAGACCAAGAACCTGGTCAGGTAAGTGTAGGGCCCTTGGAAGGTTGTCAGAACCAACTGCATTGGGAGCTGCCTGTGTGTTTGACCTGACATGCTGCTGATGGGATGTCAGTCGGGGAAAGGTGGCTGGGGACTCTCTGGGGAGGCAGGTTGTTTTCTTTCTCATCTCTTTCTCCTCTTCACCCCTTATGCCACTACCAGCATCATCTTCTGTGAGGCTGTGGCCATCTATGGTATCATCATGGCAATTGTCATTAGCAACATGGCTGAGGTAAAGAGCACCAGGGTGGGGTGGGCATCCATTCCAGTGTGTTCTAGGCCTTGTTTAGCAAGGGAAGAGGGAGGAGGAGTGGTGTGGGGATGGTTTCTGATTATATCTTTGCCTTCTTCAGCCTTTCAGTGCCACTGACCCCCAGGCCATTGGCCATCGAAACTACCATGCAGGTAGGTTGGTATATGAAGGTATAAAGCCGGGACTTCATACCTGCTTTCCGTGCCCCAGCTAGGACTCCTCATTTTGATATTTTCTCACTGACTTTGGCCTGATTTGCAGAGTTGGAGTGGTTATTGGCCCCATTAGAAGATGTTGAGCCCTTGTCCTTATCTCTCTTTGTGCCTGGCTTGGCCTCAGTGCTCTCTCCCTCCCCCTGGTCCCCCAGGCTACTCCATGTTTGGGGCTGGCCTCACAGTGGGCCTGTCTAACCTCTTCTGTGGAGTCTGCGTGGGCATTGTGGGCAGCGGAGCCGCTCTGGCCGACGCGCAGAACCCCAGCCTCTTTGTGAAGATCCTCATCGTGGAGATCTTTGGTAGTGCCATCGGCCTCTTCGGAGTTATTGTTGCCATCCTTCAGGTGCTACATCCCCCTGTCCTTGTCTCTAACCCAGCCTTACCCTCCTCCTGGAGGAGCCACGGTGCTCCCTTCTCTGCCTGTAACCAGAGAACCCCTGAACAGCACCTCCTGCCACCTCATGCCCATCTTATGGTTTTCTCCATGTGAAGGTTTCAATTTAGTTTTGTCTCCAGTCTGGAATCACTGACAACTCTCCTGTTTTTTTTCTTTGTTGCTTTGTGTCTATGTATCTTTGAT
>JAQQAC010010217.1:0-11366 GCA_029783875.1 Phataginus tricuspis | reverse complement strand
GGTTGAGGGTGTGGGCGTGTGGACATGGTTTGGGGGTGTGTGGGGGGGTTTGGGAATGTGAATACATACTGTTGCAAATGTGGGAGAGCATATGTATAAGGGATGTGATGGGGTGCGTTTGAGGGTAAGTAGGGTGTTTCAAGTGAGGGTGCACATGGGGGTGTTTGCACATGAGTGAACATGGGAAGTGGAAGATGTGTGAGGGCTGGAGGGTCAGGGGTCTCTGTGGTATGCATTGGGGGAACAGTAGTGTTTGATGACTGCTGGAGTTGTGCAGAGCATCTCCTGTGACCTGAGGATGTGCCAGTCGTGTCCTGGTACCACTTGGGGTGGGCTTTCTGCCCCCTGCACTCCATCTATTCCCCTGCACTGGCTAAGGCTGGCTCCTGGTCTGGGTATGGCTGAGATTGGCCTGGACACAGGGTATCCTGGGTGAAAGATGGGGCCATGGCTCCAAGGCTCCTACCCTACTTTCCCTCTTCGTCAACTGGAGGGTATCTGAGGCGTGCAAGTGGGACATGGGAGGGGGGCTATTGGACTGGGCTTCACATCCAGCTTCCATCTCTTCTTCCTGCTGCCCTGTTAGTAAATTCAGGGAGCCTCAACTGCCTCTGTGAATCAAAGCAAAGTCACCATAGGCTACCTGGAGCCTGCAGGAGGTCTGGCCCTGATGAAGGGAAAAGGGGAAGGTGGTTATCCAGGGAGTTACTGGGACCCAGGCTTTTTCCATTATGATCACCCAACCTCTGTTACACACACCTGTGTATTCATGTACACATAGCATCCCTTGACTGTTCCCCTCCTGAACTCTGGAGTGGTCTGGATCCCCCGGAGATGTCTGGGTGGCTGGTATTGGCAGTCTCTGCCTGTGCAATGTGAAGTTGGGGCCTGGGGTGGCAGGCAAGTAGGGGGATGGTCCTTGGAGCTAGCTGGGGCTGGGCTTACCAGCTCCACCTCCTGCAGGCTCTGAAGCGGAAGCCAGATTTGTTCCTGTGTGAACGATTGGATGTCAAAGCTGTGTTCCAGTGTGGTAAGTGGGGCCAGGTGGGCCTGGGGCCCCCTTGGGAGGATCCTTAGGCCCCGTCTGATCTGCCTCTGCCTCTCTCACAGCTGTGCTGGCTCTCAAGTTCCCCGAGGCACCTACTGTCAAGGCCTCCTGTGGCTTCTTTGTGAGTCCCATGCTGACCCCTGACTCCCCACCACCCTACACCCAGCCCAGGACTCCAGGGGGTAGGGGTGTGGTGTGTAAGTTTTATCTCCTCGGAGAGCAGGGAAAGCACTGAGGCTGATGGGCCCCTCCACCCTCTGTAGACAGAGCTGCTGCCTCGATGTGGGGAAGTAGAACCTGTGGGAAAAGTGGTACAGGAGGACGGCCGTATGCTGCTCATAGCAGTGCTAGAGGTGAGATGGAGCAAGTGGGGGTGGATGGGGATGGTTGACCCTCCCTGCTGAGGCAGCTGCGTTCCTGGGAAGCTTATGCCTTTGTTCTCTAAGCTTTCTGATTCTGTTTCTTCATCAATTCAGTGACTGAAAGTTGTTAGGGTTGCTGTGAGGATCAGATGGCTCCCAAAGGCAGCACTCATTTATGTCACGCGCAGTTCGGCTGAGGAACTGTCCGGGAGTGGGCGGGACGTGGCTAGGCACCCTTGCTGCAGCAGGCTCAAGGCCCTGGTGTTCTGAGAACCCGTCTCCCTCAGGCCATTGGGGGCCAGGCCTCCCGCAGCCTCATGGACTGCTTTGCCGACATCCTATTTGCTCTGAACAAACACTGCTTCAGCCTCCTGAGTATGTGGATCAAGGAGGCACTGCAGCCACCTGGTTTTCCCTCTGCTCGCCTCAGCCCTGAACAGAAGGATACCTTCAGCCAGCAGATCCTTCGGTGAGCAGAGCTAGTGGTGCCTGAGCTTGGGTGGAGAGGAAGAGGTGGTGGTGGTGTGTGGTGCTAACCTGCTCTCTCTTCCCTTCTTCAGTGAGCGAGTGAACAAGAGGCGGGTGAAGGAGATGGTGAAGGAGTTCACACTGCTGTGCCGGGGGCTACATGGCACAGATTACACAGCTGACTACTGAGGGACGCCCTCGTCCCACCACATCTCCTCCTCACCCCTCCCTATCCCCAAAGAGTAAACTCGGACCCTCACCACACTGCTGTCTTTGCTTCCTCTCTGCTGCTACCACCACCTAACTAGATGACCTCAGAAGGCCAGAGGGAAGGATGGGAGGATGCTTGGACCCAGGCCCGAGTAGAGAGTGGTGGGACCAACCTCTGTTAGGGTGAAAGGGGCACTACTGTAGCCACACTGCCTAGACTGGAGCCATTCAGAATAATGCTATTGCTCTTGGGGTGCGGTGGAGACTGAAGTAGTATCAGCAGCCTCCTCTACGCCTCATTAAATTAGTCCCAGTTCATGCATACATTTATTAAGTCAGCAGTGCTGAGAACTAGGTCCCTGGTTCTGCCTTGCCTTTTTCTATCAAAACAAAGGCTGATCTAGTCCATAGCTACCATGCTAAGCTGGCAGAACGGGAACACTGAGGAAAAGCTGCCTGGAGGAAGTTTCATTTCTGATGGAAATAGGAGGTTTCCTAGGTAGAGGACTTGGGGCCTTGGGCTGAAAGTGAGGTGGGGCTGGGTCCAGTTGGAAGGGAAGAAATAGAGTGGCTTTGACTTCAAGGGTGGGTTTCACATGTGTGGTTATGGAAGACACCCAAACTTGCATATGGCTGAGGAGAAGTATTGAAAGTGGGGCTGAGCTTGTGTGGGAGGAGGCATGGCATCCCCCAGAAAAGGAAGAAAGGACCTAGTGTTGTCTGTATACCCACAGCTCCCACCTCTATGGTACGTGATGGGCACGCAATGCCCAGGGCTTGGTCAGGACCAGGGACAGCTCCTGGCCTGCTGTTGCTCTCCTCATTTAATCAAGGTTTCTTCCCTTTCTGTCTCTCAACCTTAGTTACACGTGGGCTGCCTCTCAGGCACCCCAGCCTTCTCAGTAAGATCTGGAGATCAGTACTGTGTTCTCTGCATTCCCGTCCCCGAGTCTTGATCTCCTTGGAGGTGATAAGAACTGGTTACTCCCCCATTTGTCTCACTCCTGCCCCTGTTCTTTCCCCAACCTTTGCACAAATTCTTTGTCCTCCATTCTTCAACCTCCTTCAGTTTCTTACGCCAGCTAGCATTAGTCCCCCTTTCATGTGCAATACCCTGAGGCCACTCTGTCCCCTTCCCCTGCCCCTCTTCAGTACCATTTTCACCTTACTCTTGATTTCTCACTTCTTCTGGGGAATTTGGACATGTTTCACTTACTTTTAGTCCTTTTCTCCTGGTACCTGGTATCCATGTGTCTCCCTCCTCCTTTCCCCCATGATCAAATGTAGCAGAAATAAGCTAGGAGAATGAGGAGTCTAAAGCCCAGCTTCTGAAATCAGACGTTTGATAATGATTGTGCCACTGACTTGCTGTGTCTTATTACACAGGCAGTTTGCCTCTTTGAACCTCAATTTCCTCATCTGTAAAAATGGGACAATTCTTACTTCAAAGACTAACCTCTAAGACTGTAGTGCCAGATGAACAGTAAGTGCTCAGTGTTTGCCTGATTGACAGACTGGTGAGGGTAATAAAGCAAATGCTTTCAGTACATGATATGCGAAGAACTGCTTTCTGAAGTTTTATATCTAAGTTGACTTGACCTAACAATCCTATTAGGAGTACTAGGGCTACAACCCCCTTTCTGGAGATGAAGAAACCACTATAGAGCCGTTGAGTAACTTTCCTAAAATTTTTAGTAAGTAGTAAGTGCCAGAACACAATATTCAAACCCAGGTAGTTTGGCACCTGAATTTTAAAATTATGCAGTTCTACCTCCCAAACTATAGAGTGCCTAACAGCTTACGGCGGATGGGAGCTGCTCAAACTGGAGCAATTTTCAATATAATTGAAAATATGTTTCAATTATTCTAAGGGCGGGCGCTAGGCTGAGCCTGAAAACTAGCCGGAGAGCAGGGTCAGGGGAACTTCAACACCCACGAGGCTCCGCGCCTTTCCTCTCAGGCGCTTCCGATTGGCCTGGACCCTGCTGAGACCTTTGGTTCTCTGTGGGCGGGTCTGGCGAAGGTTGGAGGGCGGGGGCCCCGTGCTAATTTAAGATTGGTAAAATGCTGCTAGCCCCGCCCCATACCCGGAAGTAATCTCCCGGCAGGCCCAGGTGGAGTGGAGAAAGGCGAGTCTGGGTGGGTTGGCGGGCTGCGAGTTGACTGACTCCCTAGCCCCTACCCCAGCCGAGCGACTCTGACCAATTGAACGCTGTTTTTGAGAACCGGGCCTGAACTGATCGAAGGAAGTACCCTCTGCTTTCCTCCACCCAAGCTGTGCCTCATGGAGTCCACGTTCAGCAGCCCCGCAGAGGCGGCGCTACAGCGAGAGGCAGGCGCCCCGGGGCTACGCACTCTTCCTGCGGACCTGGACCAAGTGTATGAGCTGGAGCGAATCGCTGGGTTTGTCCGCGACCTGGGGTGCCTGCGGGTGAGAGCGGTTAGGGAGGGTTGGCTCACCTCTCCAGGAATGGGTCGCCCGGAAGAGCGGGGTCCTGGGGTAATTTTGTTAGGATCGGGCTTGGCGGGGTGGGGAGGTGCTCCTCTGGGAGGAGGGGCTTTAAAGGTTAGGTAGGGACTCCCAGAAGTTTTTCCTTGAAGAGACTCTCGGTGGAGGAGAGGCTGTTTCAGGCTCTATGGTTTATGCTTACAGGTGGCCTTACAGTTTCCTGACCAGCTACTGGGAGATGCGGGGGCCGTGGCTGCACGACTGGAGGAGATCACTGGGTCGAAGATGTTCATTCTGGGGGACACAGCATATGGCAGGTGTGAACTTGAGCTTAAGGACTGAGGGTCTAGGGTTCCAGTGCTCATGGCATTTCCCCTCTATGACAGCATCTGCCTACAGGCTGTGTTTCTTCTTGATGATAGTCTCCTCTCCTGATTCTAGCTCCCAATGACAGTGTCTTCTTTTAATAACATTTTCTTTACTGACCACATTTCCCATTGATGACAGCATCTCATATCCTGATGAGAACTCTTCTCACTAACGGTATCTCCCCTGCAGCTGCTGTGTGGATGTACTGGGTGCTGAGCAAGCTGGAGCTCAGGCCCTTGTACATTTTGGCCCTGCCTGCTTAAGCCCTCCAGCCTGCCCACTGCCTGTTGCCTTTGTCTTTGGTCAACGTTTTGTGTCTTTGGAGCTATGCGCCAAGGCCTTTGAGGCCCAGAACCCAGACCCCACAGTGCCTGTGGTGCTACTGAGTGAGCCAGCCTGCGCCCATGCCCTGGGTAAGGGGTTTTGCCTGTGCATGCAGGAAGGGTGGGCCAACTACTTTGTGCCTTGATTTCCCCATTTCTGTACATTCCCATAGAGCTCTTGATATGGGCTTGACCCCAGCCTTTGCTTTTGGGTCACACTCAGTCTCCTGGGGATGAGGGGGCTCCTGCTTAGCCATGCTCCAACCCTGACACTACCTCCTTCTTCCAGAGGCCTTGGCCACTCTCCTGCGCCCGCAGTACCCGGACCTGCTTGTCTCCAGCCCAGCTCTTCCCCAGCCAGTGGGGTCCCTCAATCCAGAGCCTGAGCCCCTGGAACGTTTTGGGCGCCACTTCCCCTTGGCTCCAGGGAGGTGTCTGGAAGAGTATGGTGCCTTCTATGTGGGGGGCTCTGAGGCTAGCCCTGACCTTGACCTCAACCCTGATCTGAGCCGGCTGCTCTTGGGCTGGGCACCAGGGCAGCCCTTCTCCTCCTGCTGCCCAGACACTGGGCGGACTCAGGACAAAGGTGCCCAGGCTAGGCGGCTAAGGGCACGTAGACGCTATCTGGTAGAGAGGGCCAGGGATGCCCGTGTGGTGGGGCTGTTGGCAGGCACACTGAGTGTGGCGCGACACTGTGAGGCACTGGCACACTTGCGGAGCCTAACTCAGGCTGCCGGCAAGCGTAGCTATGTGTTGGCCCTGGGGCGGCCTACACCTCCCAAACTTGCCAACTTCCCTGAGGTGGATGTCTTTGTGTTGTTGGCCTGTCCTCTTGGTGCCCTAGATCCCCAGTTTTCTGGTAGCTTCTTCCGGCCTGTATTGGCACCATGTGAGCTGGAGGCTGCCTGCAACCCCGCGTGGCCACCTTCAGGCCTGGCTCCCCACCTCACGCATTATGAGGATCTGTTACCGGGTGAGTGGTGGGGCACTGCCTGAGCTGGAAATACTTGCAGTATGGAATCAGGGAGCCAGTATGGATCCTCTTTCTCCCAGGCTCTCCTTTCCATGTGCCCCTCCCACCACCTGACTCAGAACTGTGGCACACCCCAGATATTTCACTCATTACTGGGGAGCTCCGACCTCCACCTGCTTGGAAGCCATCAAATGATCCTGGATGCTCAGCCCTGACCCCACGGCCCCGACTGGAGCTGGCTGAGAGCAGCCCTGCAGGTAAGTGTGCCAAGTCTCCACTCTCATCTGAACTCTTCTCCCAAGTCCAGGCTACTCAGCCTCAGTCTCCTCCCTCTGCAGCCTCGTTTCTTAGTTCCCGGAGCTGGCAGGGGCTGCAGCCCCACCTGGGTCAGACACCAGTGGCAGGAGCTGTGAGTGGAAGACGAGGGATTGCCATCGCCTATGAGGATGAAGGAAGCAGCTGATACTATGTGGGGCCAGAGACACAGATGGACTTAAGAAACACTGCTGAGGGCTTAAGTGCTCCCTGCCTCAACCTCATTCCTCTGCCAGGACCTTGAAGTAGCTGAGGATAGCATCTAGCTCTGTCCTGTCCTGGCACTGGCACACAGCCAAGCAGATATTGGCTTAGTAAATGCCTGTTGTTTGACTTACAGGGACTGATGTGTAGCTTTTTTGAAGCCTCCTGGGAGCAGCCCAGAACCTTTCGCCAATCCCATTTCCTGGTGTGCAGGTGAGGTTCTCACAAGGGCAAACGCAGGTTCTAAGACCAGGGTCTCTCAACCTTGGTACTGTTGACATTTGGGCCAGATAATCCTTCATTGTGAGGAGCTGTTCTGTGTACTGTGGGATAGTTAGCATCATCTCTGGCGTCTGCCCACTAGATGCCAGTAGCACACCCTTCCCCCGCTGTGATAACCAAAAATGTCTTCAGATTGATAAATGTCACCTAGGGGGGTAAAACGGCCCCGAGTTGAGAATCACCAGTCTAGACTTGTGCCGTCTAGTATAGTAGCCACTAGACTCTTAGGCTATTTAAACTAAGATTAAAAACTCAGTTTCTGTCACACCAGTTACATTTCAGTGCTCAAATAGCCAAAAGAGAGGACAGTACAGCTATGGGAATTTCTATTATTGCAGAAAATTCTGTTGGGCAGTGCTGGTCTATGACAACTCCAATTTGTTTTTAGGGAGATCACAGAAACTTGAATAAACCAGATGCTTGTTCTCTTTCTCTTTCTTGTTATTCATCAAACACTTCAAGGCTTGTGGGTGGACATCTGAATTGTATTTGACTGTATTCCTGTCACCTCACAGTGTAGTTGGGAAGAGAAGCAATTAAATAAGCAACTTCCACTCGGTGAAACTACTCTTTGTGAGGAAGGAAGCTGCTAGGGATACTTCTTCATTCCCTTATTTGCTTCATTCCCTCATTTGCTGAGGGTCTTGACATACTGACATTGGTTCAGGGTGCTGAAAAAGCAGGTGAACAAGAGATGTGGTCCCTGCCTTCAGGGAGTGCCTACTCTACTGGCAGAAGCAGATCTGTAAACTGACCATGGTACCAGGACAAGGAGGGCACCAGTCATGTATTTTACAAATACGTATTTAGTACTGACTGAGTGCCAAGTGCTGGAAATAGAGCAGTGAACTCAACAGAAATCTTTCATGGTGCCTGCATTTTGGTGGGGGGGGGGGGGGGGACAAGCAAACCACCTAGTATGCCAAGGGGTGGTAAGTGCTATAGGGAAATACAACGTTGGGAAGGAGTATATTAGAAGCAGAGGGGCCAAGTTCAAAGGCATTGCAGTACAGGTATGGTTGCTATGCTCAAGAAGTAGGGAAGGCCACTGTAGCCAGCAGAGAGTGGGGGCGTGTTAGCATATGCACTGAGGGCGTGTAGAGGCCTGGTAGGCCATTATAAAGACTATCGTGTTGTTGTTTTTTTATTACGGTATCATTGATATACAATCTTATGCTCAGATTTCACATGAACAACATAACCATGGCTTTAATTCCAAGTGAAATGGGAGCTGCCACGGTATTTTAAACAGGAGAGTGACATCTTGTTGAAGTTTGAGAAGGATCAGGGCAGCAGGGGAGCTCACAGGGCACACCACCCTGCCTCTGGAATACAGAAAGCTTCCTGGAAAAATGATTTCTGAGGACTACTTGGTGTTAGTCGGACAGTGAGGTGGGCAGGAAGAAGCGCCTCCAGCCAGCGGAAACAGAAGAAGCAAAGTGAGGAAGAGAACAGACACCCTTGCAGATGGCAAGGGAGGAGGTCCGTGGGATCAGCACTGGCTTGGAGCCTAAGATAGGGAGCTCTGACAGCAGGCTCGGGTGTAAAGTGGCGCTCGTGGGTCAAAGTGGGGCAGAAGCATCCGGGCTGAGGAGGGGCGGGCTTGCAGACACGCGAGAGGGACCAGTCAGAGGCCGAGGTACTCAGTAAGAAGGGCGCGGGGCCTGGAACGAAGCACGAGACTACAACCACCACCTCCCTCAGCGCCAGCAGTTCGGGGATGGATGGCCACATTCAGCAGCCGCAGCGACGCGGCGCAGGGGCGGGCGTGGGGTCACGTGGTGCCGGGTGTCACGTGGGTGCGTCAGGTGACGCTGCGGGGCGGGCGGACAGGCTGCGGGGCGGACGGTGGACGCAGGGACGTGGTTTTAGCTCTGGCCCCACCGACCCGAGCCCCGCCGTCATTGCCGCCATGACGGGGCTAGTGCTGCTGTACTCCGGGGTCTTCGTGGCCTTTTGGGCCTGCATGCTCGTCGTAGGTGAGGCCGGGCCCTGGCGGGCGGGGCCAGCATACGCGTCGAGCTGGCAGGGCTGGAGCCCAGCGGGGGAAGTGGGGTCCGGAGATACTGGGCCCCAGTGCTGGCTCTATACTCCGGGCTCTGGGACTTGCCTCACTCCTTTCGGAGCGGCCTCTGACATCGACAGAGGTGACCCGAATCTCCAGCTGCCTGAGGAGGGGTACAGGCGGACAGAGTTGGGAGCTGTGACAGTAGTCCCGGGCCCTTTCTGGCACTCCCCCCTCCCCTGGCTCACTGCTGTCTGTGGTCCCTCTTGCTCCTGACTGGCCTGCTTGGGTCACGAGTCGGCTGGTCCACTTCCTCTTTTCCTAGTCGTTTTGGCCTCCCCCCCCCCCCCAGCTTGTTGAGTAAACAGGGCTCGGATTGGGCTGGCGGGATCTGGTGGGGCCTGGTCGAAGCTCTTGCTCCCCTCCTTCCACCAGGGTATTCAAGCCTGTCGGCTACCCGTGGAGAGTCTTGGGCTGTGAGGTGGTGTCACTGAGGGAGATATTATTGAGGGAGTGGCAGAAAAATGGAGGTCTGAGCAGAGACATCTATATGGACAGTTGTGCTGTCAGGTGGGGGCCAGCCTGAGGACTTTCCCTTGATTTGGGGGTAGGCAAACCTACCAGTAGGTGGCCCATTAGCTGGGCAGCAATTTCTTGTCCAGGTTGGGAAACTTCTTTCTAGAGAGCCGCCCCTAACACCTTTTTTCTTACTGTTGCAGGAATCTGCTATACCATTTTTGACTTGGGCTTCCGCTTTGATGTAGCATGGTAAGGGATGGCTGAGAGGCTTCCCCTAGGGGTTCTTTCTAATTGCAGCCTGCCTGCCTTCTCTGTTTGGAGCCCCTATCCCACCCCACCCCCAGCTGCCTGGGATATGGACCTTTGGGAAATAAGAGGTGTCTTGTCTTAGCATGCAAGACTGGTGGGGTTGGAGGGGTTGGGGGGATGGGTTTGGGGCCCATTCTTCCAGGGCTGAATTGCTCTCCTCCCTGACTTAACACCAGGTTCCTGACTGAGACTTCTCCCTTCATGTGGTCAAACCTGGGCATTGGTCTGGCTATCTCCCTGTCTGTGGTTGGGGCAGCGTGGTGAGTGTTGGGGTGGTGGGATGGGGGGTGGCTGAATCATAGCAGGTGGTGTCACTGGGTCCTTAGTCATCCTGGAGGCAGTGGCAAGCTGAAGCTCCGCTCATTGGTTTCTTACCCTTCCACCAGGGGCATCTATATTACTGGTTCTTCCATCATTGGGGGAGGGGTGAAGGCCCCTAGGATCAAGACCAAGAACCTGGTCAGGTAAGTGTAGGGCCCTTGGAAGGTTGTCAGAACCAACTGCATTGGGAGCTGCCTGTGTGTTTGACCTGACATGCTGCTGATGGGATGTCAGTCGGGGAAAGGTGGCTGGGGACTCTCTGGGGAGGCAGGTTGTTTTCTTTCTCATCTCTTTCTCCTCTTCACCCCTTATGCCACTACCAGCATCATCTTCTGTGAGGCTGTGGCCATCTATGGTATCATCATGGCAATTGTCATTAGCAACATGGCTGAGGTAAAGAGCACCAGGGTGGGGTGGGCATCCATTCCAGTGTGTTCTAGGCCTTGTTTAGCAAGGGAAGAGGGAGGAGGAGTGGTGTGGGGATGGTTTCTGATTATATCTTTGCCTTCTTCAGCCTTTCAGTGCCACTGACCCCCAGGCCATTGGCCATCGAAACTACCATGCAGGTAGGTTGGTATATGAAGGTATAAAGCCGGGACTTCATACCTGCTTTCCGTGCCCCAGCTAGGACTCCTCATTTTGATATTTTCTCACTGACTTTGGCCTGATTTGCAGAGTTGGAGTGGTTATTGGCCCCATTAGAAGATGTTGAGCCCTTGTCCTTATCTCTCTTTGTGCCTGGCTTGGCCTCAGTGCTCTCTCCCTCCCCCTGGTCCCCCAGGCTACTCCATGTTTGGGGCTGGCCTCACAGTGGGCCTGTCTAACCTCTTCTGTGGAGTCTGCGTGGGCATTGTGGGCAGCGGAGCCGCTCTGGCCGACGCGCAGAACCCCAGCCTCTTTGTGAAGATCCTCATCGTGGAGATCTTTGGTAGTGCCATCGGCCTCTTCGGAGTTATTGTTGCCATCCTTCAGGTGCTACATCCCCCTGTCCTTGTCTCTAACCCAGCCTTACCCTCCTCCTGGAGGAGCCACGGTGCTCCCTTCTCTGCCTGTAACCAGAGAACCCCTGAACAGCACCTCCTGCCACCTCATGCCCATCTTATGGTTTTCTCCATGTGAAGGTTTCAATTTAGTTTTGTCTCCAGTCTGGAATCACTGACAACTCTCCTGTTTTTTTTCTTTGTTGCTTTGTGTCTATGTATCTTTGAT
>JAQQAC010010199.1:0-10790 GCA_029783875.1 Phataginus tricuspis | reverse complement strand
ATATTTTGGATGTCAACCGATTATCAGATACATCTTTTATGAATATATTTTCCCATATTGTAGGATGTCTTTTTGTTCAACGGATGGTGTCCTTTGCTGTACAGAAGCTTTTCAACTTGATATAGTCCCATTTGTTCATTCTTGCTTTTGTGTCCCTTGCCCAGGGGGATATGTTCATGAAGAAGTCACTCATGTTTATGTCCAAGAGATTTTTGCCTGTTTTTTCCTAAGAGTTTTATGGTTTCATGACTTACATTCAGGTCTTTGATCCACCTTGAGTTTACCTTTGTGTATGGGGTTAGACAGTAGTCCAGTTTCATTCTCTTACATGTAGCTGTCCAGTTTTGCCAACACCAGCTGCTGAAGAGGCTGTCATCTCCCCATTGTATATCCAGGGCTCCTTTATCAAATATTAATTGACTGTAGGTGTTTGGGTTAATGTTTGGATTTTCTATTGTGTTCCACTGGTCTGTGGGTCTGTTTTTGTGCCAGTACCAAATTGTCTTGATTACTGTGGCTTTGTAGTAGAGCTTGAAGTCAGGGAGCGTAATTCCCCGTTTGATTCCTCCTTCTCAGGATTGCTTTGGCTATTCGGGGTCTTTTGTGGTTCCATATGAATTTTAGAATTATTTGTTCCAGTTCATTGAAGAAAGCTGTTGGTAGTTTGATAGGGATTGCATTGAATCTGTAGATTGCTTTAGGTAGTATAGCCATTTTGACAATATTTATTCTTCCTAGCAAAGACCATGGGATGACTGTCCATTTGTTAGTGTCTTCCTTAATTTCTCCTAGGAGTGTCTTGCAGTTTTCAGAGTACAGGTCTTTCACTTCCTTCGTTAGGTTTAGTCCTAGGTATTTTATTCTTTTAGATGCAATAGTGAATGGAATTGTTTTTCTGATTTCTCTTTCTCTTAGCTCATCATTAGTGTATAGGAAAGCAACAGATTTCTGTGTGTTAATTTCATATCCTGCAACTTTGCTGAATTCAGATATTAGTTCTAGTAGTTTTGGAGTGGAGTCTTTAGGGTTTTTTTATATACAGTATCATGTCATCTGCAAATAGTGACAATTTGACTTCTTCTTTATCAATCTGGATGCCCTGTATGTCTTTGCTTTGTGTGATTGCCGTGGCTAGGACCTCCAGTAATATGTTGAATACCAGTGGAGAGAGTGGGCACCCCTGTCTTGTTCCCGATCTTAGATGAAAAGCTTTCAGCTTCTCGCTATTAAGTATGATGTTAGCTGTGGGTTTGTCATATATGGCCTTTATGATGTTGAGGTACTTGCCATCCATACTCATTCTGTTGAGAGTTTTAATCATAAATGGATGCTGAATTTTGTCAAATGCTTTTTCAGCATCTATGGAGATGATCATGTGGTTTTTGTTCTTCTTTTTGTTCATGTGGTGGATGATGTTGATGGATTTTCGAATGTTGTACCATCCTTGCATCCCTGGGATGAATCCCACTTGATCCTGGTGTATGATCCTCTTGATGTATTTTTGAATTCGGTTTGCTAATATTTTGTTGAGTATTTTTGCATCTACATTCATCAGGGACATTGGTCTGTAATTTTCTTTTTTGGTGAGGTCTTTACCCCGTTTTGGTATTAGAGTGATGCTGGCTTCATACAAAGAGTTTGGAAGTATTCCCTCCTCTTCTATTTTTTGGAAAACTTTAAGGAGAATGGGTGTTATTTCTTCTCTATATGTCTGGTAGAATTCAGAGGTGAATCCATCAGGTCCGGGGCTTTTGTTCTTGGGTAGTTTTTTGATTACCGATTCAATTTCGTTGCTGGTGATTGGTCTGTTTAGTTTTTCTGTTTCCTGCTTGGTGAGTCTTGGAAGGCTGTATTTTTCTAAGAAGTTGTCCATTTCTTATACGTTTTGCAGCTTGTTAGCATATAGATGCTTGTAATATTCTCTTATAATTCTTTGTATTTCTGTGGGGTCCGTCGTTATTTTTCCTTTCTCATTTGTGATTCTGTTTATGTGTGTAGGTTCTCTTTTTCTCTTAATAAGTTTGGCTAGGGGTTTATCTATTTTGTTTATTTTTTCAAAGAACCAGCTTTTGGTTTCATTGATTTTTTCTATTGTTTTATTCTTCTCAATTTTATTTATTTCTTCTCTGATCTTTATTATGTCTCTCCTTCTGGTAACTTTGGGCCTCATTTGTTCTTCTTTTTCCAATTTCAATAATTGTGTCTTTAGACTGTTCATTTGGGAATGTTCTTCCTTCTTTAAATAGGCCTGGATTGCAATGTACTTTCCTCTTAAAACTGCCTTCGCTGCGTCCCACAGGAGTTGTGGCTTTGTGTTGTTGTTGTCATTAGTCTCCATATATTCTTTGATTTCTGTTTTTATTTGGTCCTTAACCCATTGATTCATTAGGAGAATGTTGTTAAGTCTCCATGTATTTGTGAGCCTTTTTGATTTCTTTCTGAAATTTATTTCTAGTTTTATACCTTTGTGATCTGAGAAGTTGGTTGGTAGGATTTCAATATTTTTGAATTTACTGAGGTTCTTTTTGAGGCCTAGTATGTGGTCTATTCTGGAAAATGTTCCATGTGCACTTGAGAAGAATGTGTATCCTGCTGCTTTTGGGTGCAGAGTTCTATAGATATCTGTTAGGTCCATCTGTTCTAGTGTGTTGTTCAGTGCCTCTGTGTCTTTACTTATCCTCTGTCTGGTTGATCTATCCTTTGGAGTGGCGTGTTAAAGTCTCCTAAAATAATTGTATTGCTGTCTATTTCCTCCTTCACTTGTTAGTATTTGTTTCACATATGCTGACGCTCCTGTATTGGGTGCATATATATTTATAATGGTTATATCTTCTTGTTTGACTGACCCCTTTATCATTATGTAATGTCCTTCTCTATCTCTTGCTACTTTCTTCATTTTGAAGTCTATTTTGTCTGATACAAGTACTGCAAAACCTGCTTCTTTCTCTTTGTTGTTTGCATGAAATATCTTTTTCCATCCCTTCACTTTTAGTCTCTGTATATCTTTGGGTTTGAGGTTAGTCTCTTGTAAGCAGCATATAGATGGGTCTTGCTTTTTTATCCACTCTGTTACTCTGTGTCTTTTGATTGGTGCATTCAGTCCATTTACATTTAGGGTGATTATTGATAGATATGTATTTATTGCCATTGCTGGCTTTAGATTCGTGGTTACCAAAGGTTCAAGGGTTGCTTCTTTAGTATCTAAGAATCTAACTTAACTTTCTTGTTAAGTTATTGTGAACGCCATCTGATGCTTCTTTATTTCTCCCTTCCTATTCTTCCTCCTCCAATATTGGGTGTTTTATTCTTTGCCTTTAGTTAGTATTTGGATGGTGTGCTTTCTTTGCTATGATTTTATTTTCTCTGGGACATCTTTTTAGCCTTAGGGGTGCTTCCCTCTAGAGCAGTCCATTTAAGATACCCTGTAGTGGTGGTTTATGAGAGGCACACTCTCTCAACTTTCCTTTGTCTGAATATTGTTTAATTCCTCGGTCATATTTAAATCATAATCGTGCTGGATACAATATTCTTGGTTCGAGGTCCTTCTGTTTCATTACCTTAAATATACCATGCCATTCTCTTCTGGCCAGTAAGGTTTCTGTTGAGAAGTCTGATGACTGTCTGATGGGTTTTCCTTTGTAGGTGATCTTTTTTCTCTCTCTAGCTGCCTTTAATACTCTGTCTGTATCTTTGACCTTTGCCATCTTAATTATGTGTCTTGGTGTTGTCTTCCTTGGGTCCCTTGTGTTGGGAGTTCTGTGGGCTTCCGTGGACTGCAAGACTATTTCCTTCCCCAGTGTGGGAAGGTTTTCAGCAATTATTTCTTCAAAGACACTTTCTATCCCTTTTTCTCTCTCTTCTTCCTCTGGTACTCTTGTAATGCGAATATTGTTCCATTTGGATAGGTCACACAGTTCTCTCAATATTCTTTCATTCTTAGAGATCGTTTTTTCTCAGTACCTCAGATTCTTTGTATTCCTCTTCTCTAGCTTGTATTTTATTTTTCGTCTCCTCCACCGTATCCAATCTGCTTTTAATACCGTCCATTCTTCTTCAAGGATTGGATCTCTGACCGGAATTCATTCCTGAGTTCTTGAATATCTTTCCATACCTCCACGAGCATGTTAATGATTTTTATTTTGAACTCCCTTTCAGGGAGAGTCATAAGGTCCATATCATTTAAATCTTTCTCAGGAGTTGTATTCACAATTTTACTCTGGACCAGGTTCCTTTGGCGTTTCATCTTTGTGTATGGAGCCCTATAGTGCCCAGAAGCTCTACTCTCTGGAGCTGCTCAGCACCTGAAGCAATGTCAGAGATTGTAGGGGAGTGGTATTGGTGCCTTGTGGGAGGAAAGGGTTGTTTCCTGGTTCCTGGTGGCTACGCCTGTCTCCACTGTCTGAACCAGTGGGCTGAGCACACAGGTTTAAGCTGCTGTGCTTTGCCTTTTTAGTTGCTGTAGACAGATCTTTCCTCTGGCTGGCCTAACACCAGGGAAGGGTTTCCAGGTTTGCAAGCCCAGAGGGCTGGCCAGGCGAAAGGTGCACGAGTCAGCCTTTCACAGAAGGGGTTCTTGGAGCTGTGTAGGCAGCCAGGGAGCTGGCACACCTGAAGATCAGAAAACTCCCAATCTGCTGGGCAGAGTACACCCAGACAATTTTGTCTACCTGTCCTTTCTCGTGAGCAGTAAGCTCTGTGCAGTCCTTGCCCCCTTAGCAGGCCTCTTGGTAATGTCTTCTTTGTTAGGGAGTCTCTCAGACTGCCTGCCTTTCTTTCGTTCCAGAGCAGCTGGGTATGGATCCCTGATTTCACAAGCAGCTGGAATCTTAGTCTCTCCAGGAATTCTGACTCTCTTCACTTTCCAAGCTCCTAATTACAAGAGTATCATGCAAGCACCATGAAATGTAGGCTTGTGCTCCCACAGTAGATCTCCAGAGTTAGGTATTCAGCAGTCCCAGTTCTCCACTCCCTCTCTGCTCTGCTCCTGTTCCTCCTGCCGGTGAGCTGGGGTGCGGGAAGGGCTTGGATCCCGCAGGACCACAGCTTTAGTACATTACCATTTTCTGTGAGGGCTGCTCTTGTCTCCAGGTGTATGCAGTTTGTTGTAGTCCTCTTTCCCGTTGCTCTTTCAAGACTAGGTGTACTAGCTTTATTTGCATATTATATGTGGTTTTAGGAGGAAGCCACCGTCTCACCTCTCACGCTGCCATCTTTAATCAAAGAAGTATTTTTATATCTTAAGAAAAAAAATTAAACAAAATACACAATAAATATGGCAGTTATAGAAATTTCTGAGGCTACAGCTAAACCATACTTTCTAAATGACACTATTGATATATAAGTATAACATGGTAGCTGCTTCTGCATTTTAAAGAAGCTACTATGAAGCTACAAATATAATAGAGGTCATAAAGGAATGGGCTACTTTAATCAAAGTGACTTAAAAGCTAATTTCAACCAGAAGAAGAAGAGAGAGGAAAAGGGATAGAAAGTGTCTTTGAAGAAATAATTGCTGAAAACTTCCCCAAGCTGGGGAAGGAAATAGTGTCTCACACCATGGAAGTCCACAGAACTCCCAACACAAGGGACCCAAGGAGGACAACACCAAAACATGTGGTAATTAAAATAGCAAAGACCAAAGACAAGGACAGAGTATTAAAGGCAGACATGGAGAGGAAAAAGATCACCTACAAAGGAAAACCCATCAGGCTTCTCAACAGAAACCTTACAGGCCAGAAGAGAATGGCATGATATACTTAATGCAATGAAACAGAAGGGCCTTGAACAAAGAATACTGTGTCCAGCACAATTAAAATTTAAATTTGAGGGAGGGATTAAACAATTTCCAGCAAGTAAAAGTTGAGGGAATTTCCCTCTCACAAACCACCTCTACAGGATATTTTAAAGGGACTGCTCTAGATGGAAGCACTCCAAAGGCTAAATAGATGTCACCAGAGAAAATAAAATCACAGCAAAGAAAGCAGACAATCCAAATACCAACAAAAGGCAATAAATAAAATCAACTATCTACAAAAACAGAGAAAGGAGACAAAAAGGAGTACAGAAGAATAAAACACCGAACATATAAAGAATGGAGGAGGAAGAATAAGAAGGCAGAGAAATAAAGAATCATCAGACTGTGTTTATAATAGCTTAATGATAGAGTTAAGTTAAACTATTAGATAGTAAAGAAGCTACCCTTGAAACTTTGGTAACCAAGAATCTAAAGCCTGCAATGGCAACAAATACATATCTACCTATAATCACCTTAAATGTAAATGGACTGAATGCACCAAACAAAAGACACAGAGTAATAGAATGGATAAAAAGCAAGACCCATCTATATGCTGCTTACAAGAGACTCACCTCAAACCCAAAGATATACAAAGACTAAAAGTGAAGGGATGGAAAAAGATATTTCATGCAAACATCAGGGAGAAAAAAAGTGGTGTTGAAGTACTTGTATCAGACAAAATAGACTTCAAAACAAAGAAAGTAGCAAGAGATAAAGAAGGACATTACATAACGATAAAGGAGGCAGTCCAACAAGAGAATATAACCATTATAAATATATATGCACCCTACACAGGAGCGCCAACATATGTGAAACAATTACTAACAGAATTAAAGGAGGAAATAGAAAGCAATGCATTCATTTTAGGAGAATTCAACACACCACTCACTCCAAAGGACAGATCAACCAGACAGAAAATAAGTAAAGACACAGAAGAACTGAACAACACACTAGAACAGGTGGACCTAACAGACATCTGCAGAACTCTACACCCAAAAGCAGCAGGATACACATTCATCTCAAGTGCACATGGTACATTTTCCAGAATAGACCACATACTAGGCCACAAAAAGAACTTCAGTACATTAAAAAACACTGAAATTCTACCAACCAACTTCTCAGATCACAAAGGAATAAAACTAGAAATAAATTGTACAAAGAAAACAAGAAGACTCACAAATACATGGAGGCTTAACAACATGCTCCTAAATAATCAATGGATCAATGACAAAATTAAAACAGAGATCAAGCAATATATGGAGACAAATGACAACAGCAGCACAAAGGCCCAAATTCTGTGGTACACAGCAAAGGCAGTTCTAAGAGGAAAGTATATTGCAATCCAGACTATTTAAACAAGGAAGAACAATCCCAAATAAACAGTCTAAAGTCACAATTATAGAAATTGGAAAAAGAAGAACAAATGACACTCAAAGTCACCAAAAGGAGGGACATAATAAAGATCAGAGAAGAAATAAATAAAATTGAGAAGAAGAAGACAATAGAAAAAAAACAATGAAACCAAGAGCTGGTTCTTTGAAAAAAACACAAAATAGGTGAACCCCTAGTCAGACTTACTAAGAGAAAAAGAGAATCTACACACATAAACAGAATCAGAAATGAGAAAGGAAAAATCACAATGGACCCCACAGAAATACAAAGAATTATTAGACAATACTATGAAAACCTATATGCTAACAAGCTGGAAAACCTAGAAGAAATGGACAACTTCTTAAAAAAATACAACTTTCCAAGATTGACCAAGGAAGAAACAGAAAATCTAAACAGACCAATTACTAGCTATGAAATTGAATCGGTAATCAAAACACTACCCAAGAACAAAACCCCTGGGCCAGATGGATTCACCACTGAATTTTATCAGACATATAGAGAAGATATAATACCCATTCTCCTTTAAGTTTTCCAAAAAATAGAAGAGGAGGGAATTCTCCCAAACTCATCTACGAGACCGACATCACTCTAATACCAAAACCAGGCACACACACCACAAAAAATGAATATTAGAGACCAATATCCCTGATGTACATAGATGCAGAAATATTCAACAAAATATTAGCAAACTGAATTCAAAAATACATCAAGAGGATCATACACAATGATCAAGTGGGATTCATCTCAGGGATGCAAGGATAGTACAACATTCGAAAATCCATCAACATCATCCAGCACATCAACAAAAAGAAGAACAAAAACCACATGGTCATCTCCATAGATGCTGAAAAGCATTTGACAAATTTCAGCATCCATTCATGATTAAAACTCTCAACAACATGGGTATAGAGGGCAAGTACCTCAACATCATAAAGGCCATATATGACAAACCCACAGCCAACATCATACTTAACAGTGAGAAGCTCAAAGCTTTTCATCTAAGATTGGGAACAAGACAGGGATACCCACTCTACCCACTGTTATTCAACATAGTATAGAGGTCCTAGCCACAGCAATCAGACCAAACAAAGAAATACAAGGCATCCAGATTGGTAAAGAAGAAGTCAAACTGTAACTATTTGCAGATGACATGACATTGTACATAAAAAACCCTAAAGACTCCACTCGAAAACTACTAGAACTAATATCGGAATTCAGCAAAGTTGCAGGATACAAAATTAATACACAGAAATCTGTTGCTTTCCTATACACTAACGATGAGCTAACAGAAAGAGAAATCAGGAAAACAATTCCATTCACAATTGCATCCAAAAGAATAAAATACTGAGGAATAAACCTAACAAAGGAAGTGAAAGACCTATACCCTGAAAAGTACAAGACACTCCTAAGAGAAATTAAAGAGGACACTAACAAATGGAAACTCATCCCATGCTCTTGGCTAGGAAGAATAAATATTGTCAAAATGGCTATACTACGTAAACCAATCTACAGATTCAATGCAATTCCTATCAAAATACCAACAGCATTCTTCAACGAACTGGAAGAAATAGTTCTAAAATTCATATGGAAACACAAAAGACCCTGAATAGCCAAAGCAATCCTGAGAAGGAAGAATAAAATGGGAAATTACAGTCCCTGACTTCCAGCTCTACGACAAAGCCACAGTAATCAAGACAATTTGGTACTGGCACAAGAACAGACCCAAAGACCAGTGGAACAGAATAGAGAGTCCAGATATTAACCCAAACATATACGGCCAATTAATATACGATAAAGGAGCCATGGATATACAATAGCGAAATGACAGCCTCTTGAACAGCTGGTGTTGGCAAAACTGGACAGCTACATGTAAGAGAATGAAACTGGACTACTATCTAACCCCATGTATAAAAGTTAATTCAAAATAGATCAAAGACCTGAATGTAAGGCATGAAACCATAAAACTTTTAGAAAAAAACATAGGCAAAAATCTCTTCGACATAAGCATGAGTGACTTCTTCATGAACATATCTCACTAGGCAAGGAAGCAAAAGCAAAAATGAACAAGTGGGACTATATCAAGCTGAAAAGCTTCTGTACAGCAAGGACACCATCAGTAGAACAAAAAGACATCCTATAGTATGGGAGAATAAATTCATAAATGACATATATGATCAGGGGTTGACATCCAAAATATATAAAGAGCTCACGCACCTTAACAAACAAAAAGCAAATAATCCAATTAAAAAATGGGCAGAGGATCTGGACAGACACTTCTCCAAACAAGAATTTCTGATGGCCAACAGGCACATGAAAATATGCTCCACATCGCTGGTCATCAGAGAAATGCAAATTAAAACCACAATGAGATATCACCTCACACCAGTGAGGATGGCCACCATCTGAAACACAAACAACAACAAATGTTGGCAAGGATGTGGAGAAAGGGAAGCCTCCTACACTGCTAGTGGGAATGCAAATTAGTTCAACCATTGTGGAAAGCAGTATGGAGGTTCCTCAAATATCTCAAAATAGATATACCATTTGACACAGGAATCCCACTCCTAGGAATTTACCCTAAGAATGCAGCAGCCCAGTTTCAAAAAGAAATATGCACCCCTATGTTTATTGCAGCACTATTTACAATAGCCAGGAAAGGGAAGCAACCTAAGTGTCCATCAGTAGATGAATGGATAAAGAAGATGTGGTACATATACACAATGGAATATTATTCAGCCATAAGAAGAAAACAAATCCTACCATTTGCAACAACATGGATGGAATTAGAGGGTATTATGCTCAGTGAAATAAGCCAAGCCAAAAAAGACAAGTATCAAATGATTTCACTCATATGTGGAGTATAAGAACAAAGAAAAAAAACTGAAGGAACAAAACAGCAGCAGACTCACAGAACCCAAGAACGGACTAATAGTTACCAAAAGGAAAGGGACTGGGGAAGATGGGTGGGAAGGGAGGGATAAGAGAGAAAAAGGGGCATTACGATTAGCAGATGTAATGCAGGGGAGGCATTGGAGGGTTATACAACTCAGAGAAGACAAGTAATGATTCTATAGCATCTCAGTACGCTGAGACTGAATTGTTTTGCGCAGATGTTTTGCTGTTTCTCCCCTCCAAACAGGCATAATAGAGAGCCTGTTCTTTCTCATCAAGTTTCTGCTCTAAGCGCAAATTGTAGGCCTCCATCTTCTGCACTTTAGATGTGATTGACTCCAATTTAGCAAGCGCAGTAGCTTCGCTCATTTGAAGAGAAACAATGTGTTGGTGCAACTTGGCAATTAGTGACTTTTCATCAGACTGTGCCTAATATAAACGTATATTTGTGGTAAGTTTCAAGTTTTTCCAGTGAAACTTATCATGGATTTAAAATCACAACTCACTAAATAAAATTTAAAAGTGTGATACATTAGAGCCTACAAAAATCTAGCCTTGCTTTAATACAAATTATCAAAAATCTGTAAAAGAAAGAATCAGATTCAAACATTTAAAATCCAAATCTGGCATCTAATTAATTAACAGTTGAAATATTACTGTTTTTCTTTTTTAACTCCCATATGTAAAAAACAATTCGGGTAGAAGAGTAGTG
>JAQQAC010010184.1:0-11021 GCA_029783875.1 Phataginus tricuspis | reverse complement strand
ATATTTGAGGGGAATTTTCTATACAAATGTAGCCTTTGAAAAAGAAAGAAGTCTTGGTCACAGATATAAATTCGGGATTTGTCAGCATGTAGTTGTTATTTAGAGCCATGTTACCTGACAGGATGACTGAGTGTACAGGGAGGTAGAAAAGAGAACCAGCCTGTTACAGACCTCGGGGTCAACAGAGAAGCTGGTCTGGAGGGCAGGTGAGCAGGGGACAGCACTGGTGGGCAGCCCTTCCCTGCTCGGCCAGCTGTCCCTCCACTCTGGTTCAGCTCTTCCCTCACCACCAGCCTGTCATATAGCTCGACAGAGCAGGAGGAGGAAAGCTCCCATTGTCTTGAATCGGTATCTGCTGAGTGATTTGTTCATGTTCACCTTGTAAACTATCGCCAGCGTGTGGCCAGAGCCCGAGGACTTCCTAGTTCTCGCCTCAGTGTGCCTCGCTTCTTGCCTCGGTGAAGTGCACCTGTCCTTGGATGCCTGAGTGACAGGGACGCCCAATGAGGGTTCTTAGTTTTCATCAGTCAGATAGTTCACTGGCCAACAGTGGGCCTGTCTTATCCTTTCTGGTTTTTGAACAAGAAGAGATTTCTGCTTTTTATATTTTCTAGTAACAGACTTGTACTTAGGACCTACTAGGTTTTAGGCAGCATATTACTCTGCGACACAACCTCTGCCCTGAAGGCACTAGGAATCTGTGCTCGCTCTAATGATTTAGGGTTGTCAGGAGATGACCAAGACTCATGAGCCGATAGTTGGGTCTTGTGCGAGATCGATTACACAGAGGCAGGTCTGCTCCGTGCGGCTTTTGGTATGTATGATTTAGAGGGAACCCTATATATAGGCTTATCTGAGGAAGTAGGAAATTCACCCAAAAAGGTAAGTAAAGGAACAGAGAAATATCCACAAGGGCCGAGTGAGGGATCCAGGCAACAAATGCTGTGGGTTTGGATGATCTGTGGAGGCTTCCTGGAAGGGGTAGGATGTGAGCCGGATCTCAGCAGGACACGTGGAGAGCAGAGGGCCAGGCACTGCAGATGGGAGGAGTGGCAGAGGGGGAGAAGGGCAGACACATGTCTAGGGAGGCCAGGCCAGGGTCAGGAGCGGGAAGGGCGATAGGGAAGATGGGTTCTTGGAATGTGGTTTGCACAGTGGGGCAATCTGGTTTGAGGGCATACTGGAGCCCCTGGAGCCAGAGAAGGGAAGGCCTTGAATCCTAAGTTCATGTAAACTTTATTGTAAAATAAAGTCAAATATTTTCTCTATAGACAGCAGGCAGATAACACTGGTGTGTGGGTTGGGCCTGGGGTGGATAGAGGGCAATAGGGAGTGGTGGCACCTGTGGCTAACTGGATAGACTCAGCTTTTGTTAAAAGACGCCGCAGGCTGAATGAAATAGGTCTGTGACCCATTGTCAGCCTGCAGCCAGACTGCCTCATCTGCCAGCAGAGAGCCCCCATAGGATCTGGAGGGCACTGATGGGTTGGGAGGAAGGTGGGAGTTGCTAACTGCAAAGCAGAGTTTTAGAAAGATGGGAGGTGGGTGGAAAATGGAGTGATCACTGAGGAGATTGCTGGGATTGGCCCAAGGCACTGTGGGTGGTAGATAGCTCAGATACCACAGAAAGCAGAACTACCTTGTCAAAGGTACTGCAGGAAGGTACATCTGTTGGTTGTAGGCTGAGTCTGTATGGCAGGGAGAAACAGCGAAGGGAGACCAACAGGACTTCAGGGCAGCAGGCCAGTGGAGGGTGAGCTTGCAGAAATCTGGCAAGAGATGAAGACTGAATAAGCAGATGACCAAGGTAGGAGAAACCTGGAAGCAGGAGGCAGGGACCCATCCTGGAAACTTAAGATTTAGAGACAGGGATTCATCCTGGAAACTAAGGTTCCTTAAAGCTTTGTCCTTTCTCAACTCCCTGTAGACATCACCTCCCTTGCCACCTTCCAGCCAAGAAGATAGATGGCATCTAATATAAATGCTCCTAATGCCTGTCCCTCCATCACCTTAGCCAATCTGCAAAGGCCCCATCCTCACCCCATCTGTCTACTAGAGCCTGTAACGCCCAGCATCCCCAGAAGCCTCTTCTCATCCTGATTCTTCCTTTCCTGTATATTTGACTGTTAAAAAAATAACAGCCTGGACATTACCTGCCTTCCTTCCTAAGTATGGCGCTGTCCCTCTTCTTCCATTTATTATCTTGTTTTCTGAATACCTCAGACCATGGTTAGCCAGCTCTGCGCCGACTGGGATGGGCTGAGGCACCATCGCCCTCCCTGTCACTAGGTGTGGTGACCTGACTTCACATCCCTGTTGCACAGCCACCTGCCTTATGCTGCCCTTCGATGGTTTCTTCCCCCTTCTTTTCCTCCCTGCCTCTTGCCCAGTCTCCCCCACCTCTGGCCATTCCTGAAATGCCCTGGTCCTGTCCCGTTTGGCTCCCCAGGTTCCTGTAAGAGGGTCTCACTCACTCCTGTGGCAATGCCTTCCATGAGTGCCTCCCAAAGTGGTGTCTCCACCTCGCCCTCTCTCACCAGATCCAAATCTCCCTTTCCAGCTGCCTCTTGTACTGCAGGCACCAGAAGCCTCCCCTTACCCTGTAAACCTTCCACATGGGGCACTGAATGTCTGAGATGGAGGCCCCTCTGCCTTGTCTTCCAAGCTAGAAAGCTCGGGTTGCCCTCTCTCTCACCACCTACGCCCACTTAGTCACCAGACCTGCTCGAGCGGTGCCTCAGGCCCCACCACAGCCCCTCAGACTAAGCCTTGCCTTCCTGTGGCCTAACATCACCTCCGACTGGCTTCCTTTCCCCTGGCTTTTCTTGCCCCCGGCCTTCCTCCATACCACCAGCTGGAACACATCTTCCTCAAGAGCACAAATAACTCTGTCTCATCTTTCCTTGGCCCCTTGCTGACTAGATAAAGCCCAAATTCCTTAGCTGGAGTTGCAGGGACCCTTTCATTATTCTGTTCCCAGCTTTCTTCCCCAAACCCTCCTGCTCCCACATGCCCCCCCGTTCCTGCTGTGCCCAGCTTCTCCCCATCCTGCAGGGGTGCAGGGATTGCCTGGTGTTCCTCCTGGCTCTTCATAGCATGGTGAACCCCTATCCATCCTTCGGGATCCTTCTCTTGGATATTTTCTGACTCTCTCAGGCAGAGTTAAGCATCTGTCAAGGACAGGACTGTGTCTCTCTTCACATCTGCAGTGCTGGGCACACAGTAGGTACTACTTCACAAATATCTCTATAATGAACTAGAAACCTATTCACTGGGTGGGTGCTGGAAAAGAAGCCAAGCAGCTGCCCGAGCCTCCATCCTTGTTCTGATGATAACCGCAGGATGGCCCACTGTCACTTGGGATTTGTTCTTACTAACATGATTATTGCAACATGATTGGCTTGCTGGAGGGTGTTCCCTCTGTCCTATGTCCTTGTTCTCACCAATAGTCTGTCTTTCTTTTGTTTTCTGAGCTGGGAAGAGTTTGAAGAGGGTACCAAGTAAATCCGGGGTGGGATTTGACTTGTGTGAGTGACCCTATGGCATAAGAGGAGATTTCTTCAGTAGGCATGGGACTAGAAGTTGAGAGATCCCCAGAGAATACCTGGTAATTATTATGTCTTTAATTCCCTCCTTTAGGGGTAGCTGGTTACTTGGGAGGCAGTTACAGCAGGGCTGCTGACAGGACCAGCTACGTAATTTGTGGAGATTGTAAAACAGTCAGGAAAAATACAGTGCCACTAAAGGTACTAAGATAAAAAGCTCTTTCCTTTCTTCTGCACATTGTCCCTGCTCACTGTTGTGCTCCATTGTGCTGTCACACTTTGCCTGCTCAAATAAGTTCAAAGGTAAATTTAGTGAGGTTTTCAAGACAGCAACATCAGAGCTTTAAAACAAGCACTGGGCCCTTGGGAGCTGAGGCCCCGAGTGACTGCACGGGCCACACACTCCCAGGCCTGGCCCTGCCTGCTGAGTTTAACCCATGTCTTCAAGTAGCTCAGGACCAACCTGCTGTGATCCAGGGCATTTGAGGGAACTTAGGTCTCCTTGAATTTGCATCCCAGGATTATGAGGGCCAGTCACGTGTGTTATCTCATGATCCATCTCTTCAGTTGTGAGAGGGATTTTCTTAGAAGCTTCCTTGTCTTCTCCAGAGCAGGGTGCTGTTTTTGCACAAAACAGCAGAGCTTTTTGTGCAACTTAAACAATTCTACCCTTTCAATGTCAGTGGTTTCCTCCCTGGAATATGTTCCAAGCTCCCGAGGCTCCTTACAGTTAGGCCTAATGTTCTGTCCAAGGTTCCAGGCACCAAAGGGGTTACACTGAGTTTACTTCCTAAGGCTTGGGTGCTGGAAGACATGTAGTTAAGTTCCTAGGAACTGCACGGCTTCTTGGCTGTCCGGATGTCATTCCATGGCCACACAGCAAACTTCTGAAAGCTCTCTCAGAGTGGAGCTTGGTACTCTCGACTGGAGTCGGGAGCTAGGACGCTGATGTGGCATGGCAGACCCGAGCGGTTCTGCTGCTTAAACTGAATCTCTGCGCAGCTTAGAAGCTAAAACTGTCTCTCCAGAAGCATGGAACAGACACTCAGAAGAACACAGAGGTGGCCCGACAAGAAATTAATGCTGATTTATGGGATAATAATTGGACTCTCCTCCATTTAGTCTAACTTGGGAAATATTATTCCTCTACTGAAAGGCAACTTGCAGTTCAGGGAGGGTAGCATGGCACAAGACTGGAGAACCTCCAGGTTTCCTGAGTTTTCTTTGCTGGCCCCTGTATACTAAGGGGTCATGCAGACCCCCCTGAGTCAGGAAGTCTCTCCGACATGGTCCCCTGGGACAATGGAAAGGATCAGCCACCCAGTTGTGGACTTCTGTCATTTAAGAGGGAGGGTGGCCAGCCTGGAGGCCCTGCAGGGACAGCCTGGAAGTTTTTAAGTTGAGGGCTTTCTAGGATTCCTTTAAGTTTAAGAATCAGGTAAAGGAGAGTTAACTGCTGGTGAGAGTCAGGCCTAGGCCTGTCCCAGTGGAAAAGTAATGGTTAGGCTCAGACTGAGGGTCTCAGTGAGTGTAGAGTAGGGGGGCTCTGGCCTTTAGGATCTGGCAACGAAAGATGGGTGTCTCCACACTGAGGAGGTTGCTAAGACCTGGCTCTGCAGCCCCTCCAAAGGGGATCACTCAGGGGATCTGGGGACTTAAGGGCGGCCTCAAGGGCTTCAGGGCCTCAGGAGAGAGTAGCCTTCTTGGATCATGTAGAGACTAGCTTATATAGGCACTGGACACTCGGAGAACACAGCCGAGCCAGGGTGCCTGGGGCACACCAGCCAAAGGCAGCCTTGGACAACAGAAGAGAGGGCTTGGGTCTGCGGGTTCTGTGAGAGAGAGGCCTCATTCTCTTAAGGCCCCTTATAGATGTGTTGGGGCACACTGTGCTCCCCATAGTAGAAGTCAGGGGGCAGTAGGCTGGGACCTCCCCATATGGAGAGTGTGAAAGGCTGGACACAGGCCCGGAACTCATGTGTCCATGGCAAAGAAAGCTCCCGAGATTACCAGGCTCCTCTTGAGTTTCCTAGACAGCTCTCTGCGCAGCCTGTTGTCATGGGAAGTGGAAGGCTGGAGATGTGAGCAGACAAGTGGTAGAGCTAGGGAGAGCCTCTCCAGCACTTCCAGACCGGGAGAGGTCACCAGGGGGTGACGGGACCTGAGTGTCGGGTTAAGGAACCGCTTCCTGCTGGGGCGGGGGCTGTCAGAGAGCACAGGGAGAGAAGGAGCTGGCTGGGTGTGGGCGGCTCACAGAGCACTGTGCCTGCATCTAGGGCGGTGCTGAGGGAGCACCACAAACAGAGCCGTGTAAGGTGGCAGGTCCTAGATGACAGCACAGCAGCATAGGCCCTAGAATAGCCCCCAGGGGCCACCAAGGAAGGTATCAGATCCAGGCAGGAGAGCTGGGACAGCTGGTGCCACTCCCCCCAAAGACAAGGTGTGGGAGGCCAACTCAGGATCAGTAGCTGGGACTCTGGGTCAGGGAAGCCTGACTGCAGGAAATGGGAACTAGGTCACTGACCTGGGCCTGGCTGGGGATCAGGATGGTGGAGGCATCCTCTGGAGGGCTGTCAGGTTCCTGAAAGACTGGCAGGAGTTGAGGAGAGGCCCAGCCTCAGCAGACCTGGAGTACCAGTGAGGTTATCATGGAGACCTAATTAGTGGCTCTGGGATATAAAGCAGATACCAGCGTTAAGGGTGAACTGATGCTGGGAGCTCCTCAGATTCCTCCTGATCAAAGGAATCTAATCTGCTCAGACACTCTAACCGGCTGCAGGTGCATGGTCTGGAGGGCTGCAGAAGGAGGGCCCAGACAATTCAGTATAGAAATGTGGCTTCAGGAAACGGTGTGGTGCATTGTGCCATCATCCAGGCAACATTTTCAGTAATGCACGAGCTCGCCCTCCCCCCTGCAAGCACACACCATTTCGTGCTTCAGGGGTCCTCTGGGAGAACCGGGATAGGCGCACTTTGAAGAAACGACCAAGGTGTTCTGAATGTCCTCATCCCACGCAGAAACACCTCAGAGGAGAGTCACTGTCATGGCAGTGAGAAAAGAAAAGAGAAAAAATGATTGAAAACACATTGAAACGATAGACACCTCAGCAGGGGGAGACACGACAGGCACAGGGAGAGCGGCGGGAGGGTGAGGCAGCCTCAGCCCTGCACTTGGATGACCAGCCTCAGCCCTGCACTTGGATGACTGGGGAGCCAGGAAAAGGGCGGTTCAGAGATGGAAGAAGGTCCACAAAATCGAGCCCCAAAGTGGAATGTTGGTATTCCTGGGGAACAGAAGATCTAAAACCTTTGGGAAATACCCCCCAACCCCAGTCTCTAGGAAGGTAGACTACAATGAAGTCCCCCAAAACTTCGAGAGAGCACATGAATTGCTTTGATGGAATTCGTCTAATACATTTCTCCTCTTTTGCCTGTGTAACATAAAGAGACAACACATTTTTGTCTTTCTCTTATTCTTTTAGTTATTAGGGATATACTATTTTGTTAGGTTGCAATTAGCCAATTTGAATTTGAATCAGATCTCATTTGCTCTGACACAAATAAACCCTTTGTGGGTAATGAGAACAATTTAATGGTGTGGTCTGAAGGAGAAAAAAATACTGCTCGAGCTGTTGACACCAGGGGACTTCATGCTGACCTCTCACAATGACCTGCAAACCGTGCTTCCAGTATTACTTTGCTCTTGAGGAAGCATAGAATGAAATCTTGCCCAAAAATATTTTATAGAATGCTTTGTGTGAGCAAGTCATAAAAAGAAAAAAAGGGCAGAGAAATAAAAGTACCTGTAAATGAGAGGGGAGAAGGGACTTCTAAACTTAACCTGATGACAAGATTTACTAGTTTCGGGCACCATGTCTTCAACACGAATACATCTGAATTGGGCACAGTAGCCTGTTGCTATGATATCTTGCAAATAAAAATTGCATGGGGTTCTGCAATATGGAGTTTTGAGATTTTCTAATAGGACTGGAACTTTCAAAGAGGTACAAATTAGGCCTAGTGTTTCTAAGCTTTATGCTCTATGTTAGGTGATCCTCTAAGGCAGGGACTGATGCATCTCATTCATCTTTATATTGCACAATGCGCTGCACATGGTAGGGCTCAAGAAATCGTTGTTGAAGTCTAAGCCAGGAAGTCTTTACTAAGGCAGTCTTATTGCTGTGGACTACTTCTGGATGACACCCCCAAGGAGGAGAGAAGATTAGTATTTAAAAAATAATGTCTGGGGGTAATGTAATTGATAGTTTATTTCAGTTCTATAGCTGGAACGTCTTTTAAATGCCTTTTTTAAGACTTAGGAAAATGTATCAGGGAAGTCTTTTTGATCATCTTTCATGATGAATAAACTTAGTATATTGAATTTGTTATCCTATGAGACACATGCTGGTGTTAGGAAATTGATAGAACCTTGTAGTACAGGACTAAAATTTGCTTGCTTGAAGCTGAGAGAATTGGAACCCACCCACCCTATTTGGAAATGAGCCTTTTTTGAAGCCTTGGCAAGAGTAGTAAGTTTTGCGGGTTACAGTGCCATGGAACCCGTAGAACATGTTGTCCTACCCTCTTGTTTGTACACTTGTTTGTATATAACAGTAGCATTGCCATAACAAGCAAACTTTTAGAAACTTCCCAGTGAATAAAGTATCCCTTCCTGCAGTTGAATCACTGCCTCTGCTTTTTTCTAAGAGTCTCATTTTTCCTCCAAGTAAAGACATGTTTGTTTTATCAAAGTTAACATTTTCTCTTCTCCTTTTTTACATCTTGAATATTTTGAAGAGGTTTTTCTATACTCGTCTGATTTTGGGTGCATAAGAACAGGTATTTGAACATAATTCAAGAGGATTAATTGGCGATGGTGATGAAGGGCCAACACACTTTGCAGGATAAGAAGCATACAGGTTTTTTCACGGCAGTTTTATTTTATTTTGTTTTATAGTTCCAAGGGTGCTTATTACTGCTTCTGAGTATACTCAGTTCCTTTCATCTCGGAGGGATCATAATTTCATAGAGCCTTGGCCTCTACCTTCTCTCCAGGTAGAGCATGGAATAGAACGAGGGTTTAAAATCAGAGCATTTGATTCTTGTTCTGCTGTCCAAGGGAGAAATTTAATTTCCCTCCTCCCAAATTCCTCACCTGTAAAAGTCATTAACACAAATCCCTCCCAGCATGTATTCCTAGAAGTCAGTGAAATGTAATGCTAATAAGAAGCAGAAACAATAGACATAATGGCTTCTTAGAATTAACTGGGTGATTTAAAAATGTTTTCAAAACTTGTGTCATGAATTCAATTTAGCCACTTAATAACCCCAAGAAGTAGACAACACAAGGATTCTTAGGCTTGTTTCATGGATCAGGAATAAATAAAGCCTAGAGAAGTGACAGAATTTGTTAATCTTAATGTTGAGACCAGAGCTTAGAATGTAAATAGTTTTATAAATATTAAAGTGCTTTGGTTCCAGAATTTCAGTGATGTTTAAAACCTTTATTGTTTTTGTTATTATGAATGTAATACTTGCCTGATGCTAAAACTTACACATGGTAGAAATTTATGATTTAGAAAGCAGAAGCCCCCTTGGATTTTTTTTCATGTCAATATCGACATGATACTCTTCAGAGACTGTATAAGAATACATTACGTTCCACACTGAATTGTGGATATATTGTGAACTACTTCTAATATCACCCTTACAAATAATGCTGCAATAAGCATCCTTCTGTATACATCTCTGAGCATATGTGGGGCTATTTTTGTAGATTATATTATTCAGGAATTTATAGGTCAAGAAAATGCCCAGTTTAAATTTTGTTAGCTATTTCTACATTGTCTTTCAGCAGATGGTGTCAACCCACAGTCCCACAAACAGCTCAGTACACTTCCTCGTAATGCTTTCCACCAATACCAGTTTTTTATAATTCACATGCCTTTAAATGAGGTATTCTGCTTTAACACAAGACATTTGAAAGGGTGAGAGGTAATAAATTTACATCTATTACCCCTGTCAACAAACCAAGGGTGGAAAGCATAGAGTAGTAAATTACAGCAGACAGGCAGGTGAGTGTATGTTAAGCTAGAAATTGAGATACCTGGCGTCCATTCCTATTCCTTCATTCAAATAGCATTCACAGAGGGCCACTAAGGGCCAGGCCCTATGTAGGTCCTGGGAGTAAAGTAATCAAGATGAAGTTCTGTCTTCATGGGCTTAGATTTTAAGGTGAGTGAACCATAAACAAATACATTAGCATATAATTTCAGGTTGTATTAAGGTCTCTGATGAAAAGTAAACTGGGGGAAGGAGAAAAAATGTCAGGGCAGAGAGGTGGGAGAAGGGTAGGCTACTTTAGACTGTGTGGTCCGAGAAGTATCTCTGCTGACATGCCACCTGACACCCAAAAGCAGGGAGGGCTGAGCCCAGTGATGATGGGCAAGTTCCATCCAGGCAGAGCTGGCAGCAGTGAGGGCAAAAAGTCCTGAGAAAGGAGCAGTTTGGCGGGTTCCCAAAACAGCCCCAAAGCTTCACTGATTTGATCTGCTAGAAGAGGGTAATTGGGCTACTCACTTCCTTTCTGGAAGGCCCCATTTAAGTGAATGAACTCGGGAAATGCTTTTGTCTCTTGAGAAGAGGCAATACCAGTTTTTGAGAAGTGGCCATACCTGCAGGACTGCAGCCAGTACAGCCAGCCTCTGCTGGCGCCCGGTGGGTGTGGCGTCCCACACAGCCATTTCCCCCCAGCAGTAAGCCTCCTGCACTGAGAGTTCTGCATAGAAAACAGCCTCACTGTACCTCCAGCTTGCAGGGGGTTGGGCCAGCCTGCCCATCTGACCGCCTGGTCCTTCTTCCTGCTGCTTTTCTTCATCAGAACCGGGTTCAGTACTAAATGGGTTTTAACACACTGGGGAGAAGCAGTCCCAATTTAAAATGAAGTTTGCTGGAAGGTGGTCACAGGGAGATGCTTCCACTCACCAGGCCTGGGAAATTCCTCCCGCATCTAAAGACGGATCACCACCCACCTTCCCGTCAATTCAGGGACTCCAGCACAGGCAGCAAGCGGCAGCCAGGAGACTGACAGGCAGCTCCGCTGAGGGGAGAGAGGCCATGGTAGAAGTAAAACGCAGCTTTGGATGTGGGGTGAAGAGAGGAGCCAGAACTTTCGGCAGGCTAGAGCCTCCATAGGTCCTAGACTTCTGGCTCAGCCCTGCCACCCACCCGGGCTTGACTTATTTTTAGCAACGGGAAGACCAAGGTAGGAGTTTACTTTCTCTGGGGCACTTGATCCCTCATCTTTTAAGAAAAGGATGAAACTGCCTTTCATCAAATACAAAGCTTGCAGAGGCTGAAGCCGTACTTATTGGAAGGTTTATGTTTCCTGCACGCTAATTCCTCTCCATGTCTCAACATGTCGTGAACATTTTTTTTTCCTTTGCTGCCTTCCAAGAGTCTAGGTCTCAGACAAGA
>JAQQAC010010167.1:0-10857 GCA_029783875.1 Phataginus tricuspis | reverse complement strand
ATGTCTATCATTTTCAAGACAAAAACAAAAAACAAAACAAAAAAAACTTTTTCCCCCAGAGAAATACAGAATTACAATATTATTAAATCATTGAGCTCTGGCAACCTGCCCTGCCTTTCAAAAAAAACAAAACAACAAAAAATCCATTTTAAAAAATATTACATTAACTGTTTCTCTGTAATATATTAAACCTTTTGTTCTTTGTTTTTATACATCTGATATGTTAGGGGAAGAAGTTAACAAATTTAAATCATATTGGTAAAGCATCACTAGAAGAAAAGTGGTAATTATTTAAAAAATGACCAACAAAAGGAGAATCTACAGACTGGCTGCAAAGACAGGCTGGATGGTGCCTGGGGCTCGGGTGCGGAGGAACGCCCGGTTTAGCGGAGCCCGGGAGACTTCTGCAGCTCAGTCTTCCTCGGCAACCTCATCGGCCCGCAGCGCCCGCACGGGTCACAGCGGCGTGTCGCAGTGCTCTGGCGGCTGCCCCGCCGGGCCCGGCCGCGGCTGGCGGTGGTGCTTCATGATCTCTTTGACCTCCTCCTCCATCTCTGGGGGTACGATGAACTGGTCGTCAGGATCCGGCTGCGTCGGGGCGGCAAAATAGCCTCCGGCCTTTCGGAGGGGCGCATCAGCCGCCACCTCTATCACATTGTGGCTCCTCTCCTGCGGCGCCACGGAGCCATTAGCCCTCCGGCGCCCAATGGTCCCCATAGCGGCCAAGTCCATCTTCCTGGGCAGCCCTGGCTCGTCCTCGTTGGCGCTGATGACAATGCCCTCGTCGCTGGCCTCCGCCGGCACCTGGAGCAGATGCTGCCGCTTCTCCTTGGTCCGGCTGCAGTGAATGTCGACCTCCACCTCCACCCGGCTGCCGTTGGTGAAGACGCCCTCAATGGGCTCCTCGTCATCGCTGTCCAGGCCGTTGTCAGAGAAGGCGCTGGAGAAGGTGGCGCTGGACAGCTGGCGCTGGAAGGAGCTGGACAGGCTGCCCGGGTGGAGCATGCAGCGCTGCTCGCTGGGGTAGGCGGGGCTGTTCTCATTCAGGAGGCCAGATGGGGGCTCGTCCGAAGCCGTGGAGCCCACCTCACTGCTCATCTCGGAAGTGGAGAGCTCACTGCTGATCTCGGAGGCCATGCCACTGCTGGAGGATGGCCCGCCCAGGCCGTCGGACGGCCGGTCCTTGAGCACCATGCTGACGGACGGAGGGAAGATGCCCGGGCTGGGTGGCAGGCCGGCTCCACCTGCGCTGAGCTCGCAGCAGCAGAAGCTGTCCTCGGTGACACTGAGCTGCACCACCACGGCACTGACGCTGTCGTGGCAGCCGTAGCTCTGGGCCAGCGTGCACAGCTTCTTGGCGGCAGCCAGGGCATCAGGCACGTTGCGCACAGCCGCCACTGCCTCCTCGATGGACAGGCTGTCCCACAAGCCCTTACTGCCCAAGATGAAAAACTCATCTTGGGGCGTCAGGGGCACAGACTGCACGTAGGGGCGTGGAACCACACTGGGGTGGAGGAAGGTGTAGCCCAGGATGCGTGTGGACTCGGTCACTCCATTCACCTTGCCATCCTCAGTGATGATGGCCTTGTGCCGTTTAATCCTCTTCAGTTCTTCTTCACAGCTCATGACGTAGGATCTGGATAGAAGCAACGGCTTCCCATTCTGACAGAGAACCGCTTGGCACTTGCCCACATTCGCAGAGGTCAAGGTGAAGGATCCTCCTGGGTCCACAGGGTCATGCTTAATATGGCAAAGGACAGCAGCACCTCCAAGTTTCTGCCCAGCAGTTCCAAGTTTCCTTTGCATAACAATGAATGTATTGACCATGTATTCTTCTTCATTTTTTTGTTTTCTGAAGCTCCTCAGCCAAAATGTCACTCATAGTACACTGGAGAAGGTAGGGTACCTCCACATTACGGTCTCCATCAAATACACCATACAGGGCCTCCCGGTTGTCACAGAAGTTATTCACTGACAGGGCTGCGACACACAACTTGTTTTTCACCCCTGAAGCTTCGGTGTAGCCATGGCTCCATACATCCACATACTTAGGTGACTTCCTACATGGTGCAGCCCAAGTTAGATGCCAACGGGGGGTGGTGGGAGACAGGATGGGGTGGAGGGCTGTGGGTTGGTGCCAACCGTGCCCCCCAGCAAGGGACAGGGTCCACCGACACCCACAGGGACCCACCTCCTCCACCCCATCTTGAAGGCACCGTTCTGAAACCATGTCCTCATGATCCACACACAACTTGTGGCCCTCGTCCCTGAGCCGGAGTCCTGAGGACAGTGACGTAGGCCTCACAGAGACGTGCTCACCCCTCCAGCTGGTAGAAGGAGGAGCTGTTCTTGCCAAGAGACTACATTTAATGAATGCAAAGTAGCACACAGACCTCCACAATCCATTGCCTGTGACCAGGACCTGAGGCCTATTGAGAGGCTCCAGGGCTGGTGACTCCCGCAGGGATGGAGAACTAGGCCCACAATTCCTCGCGTGGACGACAGAGAGAGAGAGACACTTGGCACCCATGGGACGGGCACAGTAGCAGGCAAGGGCAGTGTCTAGAGCTTTCTCGGGTCCCCTGGAGATGCCCACAGCTTGGGAGGACAAGGCCCCAGGTTACGAGGAGGGGGAGAGTAGAGTAAGAGCCCCTGCGCTCCCTGGCCACTTCTCCCCAAAAAGGGGTTCCCCTTTCTCAGCGAGACCTGGATCCTGACCCAGACCCAGCTATATTCCTTGCTAGGCCTAGTGGAAAATTTTTTACAGCAGATAGGTTCTTTATGTTCAAGACAGCAAATTCAGATACAAAAGCCCACCTCTGAGGTCCCTTCTGCCCCTTCCGTCAGGGGCTGGGCTGAGGGGGACACTGGGGAGTGGGGCAGGGAGGGAGGCTGGGGGGTTCACAGCAGATTCCTGTTTCAAATGTAGAGGTAACAGATTCCATGGCGAGGGGGCGCCTCTAGGGGGAGGGCAGTGGGGCGGAGGGTATTATTGCATTTGCTGAGGGCAGACGCCCCCCTTCTCCACTCCCTGCGTCAGGAAACTGGGGAGGTCACGACCCCCAAACAGAACCCGAGGCTCCAGGGAGACAGAGGGACCAGTTTGGCAGCTGATGCGGAAAGTGTTAGGGGTGGGGGTGGCTCCTCTAGCCCGCCCCTCCCTGCGCCTGACCCTGCTGAGGTAGGCGGGTGACAGGGCAGGGGGTGCTGGGGACCCCAGCCAGGCTGGGGGCGAGGGACGGGGTGGTACCGATTGGAGTGGGGCAGGGACTCCGCCCCACCTCCGCTCCGTTTCGTCCGAGGTGGACATGGGTCCAGGCCGTGGTGCCCTCCCCTGTGCCCTGAGATGCTCCCACCAGGCCGCCGGGAGGTCCAGCAGGAGGCCTAGTAACGGCCGACCTTGGCGTCCCCAATGGCACCCCAGACGTCAAAGACAAATTCGTCAGGGAAGGCAAAGTCGCCAAGCCTTTCGTCCAGCGCCTCGGCCAGCTCATCCGGGTTCCTTTTGTCCTTTCCAAGTTCCACCATGGTGGCCGCTGGACAGGGACAGGGAGCAGAGTGGAGGCACAGATGGCAGGATGACTCAGGGCAGCCGCAGCCCCGCAGGACCTAGACTCCTCCTCCCCCGAGCTCCCGCCCACCCCCAGACCCAGGTGACCCCACTCACCCAACTCTGTGTCCCTGATGCCCATGTAACTCTCCAGAAGGTCATCGACCTTCTCAACTGCCTTCTCCTCAAAGGCAGAGGGCTGCGGGGGGAGGGGGGAAGACAATGACGTCACAATAATGGGGATAAACTGTAACTGTACTTACGTTTTTCACCACTTTCCATCTATTAACCCACAGCTCCTCACGCCAGCCTTGAAAGTGTTATCCTCCCACTTTACAAATGAGGAAACTGAGGCCCAAGAAAGGTTCCCAGAGCTGGATGGTGGCAGATTTGAATCCAGAGCCCCTCGGCTCACAGGTGATGCGGCCAGCTATGAATGTGCAGAGAGGAGGGGCCGGGGCCCGGCTGAGTGACTCACCAGATCCTCTACTGTGGCAGGGCCCCGGGATCGCAGCCGGAGGGTCCCTCGGCCAGTGCCCAGCTGGGGGCCAGAGCCAGGGCGGCCACCCCCCGAGCGCATGCTGATCATGTCTGTAGGAGGCAGGGACAGGGTGAGGGTCGGGGAAGCCCAATTCCAGTGCGCTCTGGGCAGGAACCCAGGCATCCTGGCCTCAGACACCCCCCTCCCCACCTTCTCCAAGCTGCTGCAGGTTGTTGGGGGCGTTCGGGGGCTGAGGTGACCCCAGGAAGGCAGAATGCCTGACTCAGGCTTGGCATGGATGCGGGAGAGGCAGCGAGGGGCTAGTGATGGAAAAAGCTGGAGGGGAGATGGGAGGGGACCACGTCTCTACTCCCAGGGGCTGAGGGACAGGAAGGGGTGGGAACTGGGTCCTGAGCTGCTTTCCCCAAGGCCAAGAGGGGTATAGCTGCTGGCTATGGACCAGCCCTATCTGCCTGGGGAAGTATTTTAGAGTCCCCCACCCCCACCCTAGGGGCCTCGGGCCCATTCCTAAGAGTTAGTGAAGCCAGATGGTGAAGTGGGGGTGCTGCCATAAGGCAGCCAAGCCTGGCTTCTGGGAACTGGGGGGCTGGCCAGGGTTGGGGGCACTTGGCTAGGCTAATGGCTCCTGGAAGCTGGGTGTGGGGGCAACTTCCTCCTTGTCGGCGCCCTCCTCCCAGGCTGGCGGAGAGCCAACACCCGTCCCCAGAGCAGGGTGGAGCTGCCCCCCTGCTTTGCCCACTGCAGCTGGCTGGGCTTGGACGCCACCTCCTGGTGTTCTGCTGGCACTGCAACCGGGAGCCAAGGAAATAAGAGATCATGGCGATCCTGGCTACTGCCCCTCACCAAAGGCCTTGCGGGGCTCCGTGAGCTTCAGTGTGAAGGTGCGGCCTCGGGGCAGCTCCTTGAGCAGCCGAGCCACCTCGTAGTGCCGGCAGCCCAGCAGGCTCTGGCCATTGATAGCTTCGATCATGTCGCCCACGCTGACGAGCTGGATGTGGTCGATCACGCTGCCCTCCTTGATGCGCTGTGGACCGGAAGAGGAGCTGTCAGCCCCCGTGGCCCCACCCCTGGGTCCTATGGCCCACCCTTCCCCTCAGGACCCTGGGTGCCCGGCCCACCCCCAGGGACCTTGATGAAGGCATAGCCGGCCCCATTGTCGGTGATGGTGAGCCCCAGTGCCTCCTCTGACTTGAACACCTCCACCTCCTTGCGCTGCCCCTTGACATGGGCAAAGATGAAGTCCTCCAGCCCGATCTGGCCCCCCAGGAGCTTGTCCATGTCCACTTTGTGGGTGTTGAGGGTGCAGAACATCACCTGCAGGGGAGGGAGATGCTCAACCCTCACCTCTACCTCAGCCCTGCATCTGCCAGATCCTGTTCTATCTCCCTACCACCTTCCTTCAGCCCCCTAAGTCCTCAGGGTCAGGCCTCCCAACGAACCATGGAGAAGTCAGTGTTGCACCTGACCTCCAGCCCCACAATGTGCTGGGGCATGAGCCTCCCCCCAACGCATGATGGAAACGTGGCATTCAGCCCTGGCCATCATCCTCATAATCCACTGGGGCACAGGCCTTCCAGTGCCTGATGGGAGCTCAGCATCCAGCGGTGGCGACCCGCCTCCACAATAAACTGGGACACAGGAGGCCTCCCCATACCTGATGGGCACTCAGCACCCAGGCCTGGTCACAGTTCCCTACAATTCACTGGGGCACAGCCGCGGCTCATGGGCCAGAAGCACACCCAGCCCACCATCAGAGACCCTGTGCCTGACTCCCAGCAGGTACCTCTGCCGCTGGCAGTCGGAAGGCCTCAGCGATCTTGCTGTACAGCTCCTTGACGTTGGAGAAGCCCTCGATGCGGCCAGTGGGGCTGCCGTGGGCCAGCTGGGTGTGGAACACGAGGCGGGGCCGCAGGGCTGGGGGAGGGGGGGGGCAAGCCCATCTGGGGCCCCCCTGCCCCACCTCCGCCCAGGGGCCCCGGCTCCCCCACGCCCAGCCCTCCACGGCCTGGCTCGGCTTCCTCATTTTCCACCAGAGGCGGCGCCTTTTTCCGCCGCCCCAGTCCCAGCGGCATCTAGACTATTGTAGCTGCCTCCTCCGAGTCTCCCAGTCTCTGCCCGCACCCTCCCTGGCTTCTTGTCAACACAGCAGCCAGAGTGATCTAGTTGTGGGCAAGTCACTTCACTTGATGGGGCCGCAGTTTCCTCATCTGCGCCACTGCCGCCCTGCGCGCGCCCGGCTCCTTTTTTTTTTTTTTTTTGTCAAATCCATTGCATTGTGAAGCACTTCAGTACATTATCTCTGCTATTTACTTCTAAGACTCTCCCATTCATTTCCAGAATCTGGGAAACCACTTAGTATCACCAATACATTTTAACAGAAGTATGTAACATGATTTATAAGCAATTTTATGGCTAATAAACTGCAAAAATATCCACCTTAGGGTAGACACTGTGGCCCGGAGGGCAGAAATGGTCCTATTCATGACTTAACTAACAAGGAACTAAGGATGGGAATTTGGTTTAAAACTTCAAAAAGAATTTTTCTCCACTTTCTGGAGAAAAGGGGAGCCACAGATGATAAAAAAGGAAGATAATACCATGTTAAGTAAAAAATATATATTTCCATGTTTGTCACAAATACACCGATCACCCATTTCAAAGCGTTTCATGGCATTTCCCTGGATCCACTCATCCCTTTATTTCTGCTTATGTTGGAAAATAAAAACTCTGTCAGCATTTTTAAAATATGAGGTTTAGCATAATTTATTCTAAAATACAAATGAACTAGGTCAGATTTTACTCAGAGTATGGTACACATTTCTCCATTAAAAATCCTTGTTAAGAGACTTTAAGTGAAGAGTGTCATATTGCTTACCAATTTATATATCATATAACAACAGAAACATTACTTAAAAATCGTTATGGACTCTGTAAGTCTTTAAATAGTTTGATGAGGGGGAGATATACTTCAGTACTTATTCGAGCTAAAGACAGTGATGCATCTATAACATGAGAAGCAGAGAAAGAAAATATGACACGTCAAATTAGACTAAACAGTTAAAAAAAAACTGTAAATGAAAATACATATTTTATCCAGGAGAGACAAAACACAGTTGAAAGGAGCCAGGATCTTTCAATGGAAACACAATAAATGTAAAAATGCCATGATATTATGTGATTTTTTACAACTATTTCACATCTACACTAAATCAGAAAAAAAAAGAAGAAATGGCTCTATCTTAATTCAGATTCTAAAATTTAGTTTGAAGATCTTGGGCCGGCCAATCCCGGACTCCCGTCGTATCCCTGCTCCCCGGGGTCTAGTCCTTGTGCCTTCGCGGGAATTAGCTGAACAGGTGCGGGCAGTGGCACAAACCTTGGGCAGATCCTTGGGCCTCCTTGTGCGAGAGCTAGGGGGAGGTCGTGGCATGAATAGGATCAGGCTGCAACTGTCCAGACAACCTCCAGCAGATGTACTAGTGGCCACTGTGGGGGCTCTGTGGAAGGCCCTGAAAAGCCATCTGGTAAACCTGGAGCAGCTCTCCTTCTTCGTGTTGGATGAGGCAGACACGCTCTTAGATGAAAGCTTCCTGGAACTGGTGGATTACATCTTGGAGAAGAGCCATATAGCAGAAGGTCCAGATGACTTAAAAGATCCCTTCAATCCCAAAGCTCAGTTAGTGCTGGTGGGGGTCACATTTCCCAAAGGCGTAGGCCAACTGCTGAGTAAAGTTGCCAGCCCAGACTCTCTAACCACCATCACCAGCTCCAAGCTCCACTGTATCATGCCTCATGTTAGACAGACATTTATGAGACTGAAGGGAGCAGAGTAGGTGACTGAGTTGGTACAGATCCTCAAACAGCATGCCAAAGAAAGTAGGACTTGGCCCCTCAGGAACTGTTCTGGTGTTCTGTAATAGCTCCAGCACTGTGAACTGGCTGGGATATATTCTGGATGACCACAGAATCCAACACCTAAGGCTGCAGGGACAAATGCCGGCCTCGATGAGGGCAGGTATTTTCCAGTCCTTTCAGAAGGGCTCCCAAGATATACTTCTCTGCACAGACATAGCCTCTCGGGGCCTGGACAGCACCCACGTGGAACTAATTATCAATTATGATTTCCCCCTCACCCTGCAGGACTACATCCACAGAGCAGGGAGGGTGGGCCGTGTGGGGAGCAAGGTGCCAGGCACCATCATCAGCTTTGTGACCCATCCCTGGGATGTGAGTCTGGTTCAGAAGATTGAGCTGGCAGCTCGCCGGAGGAGAAGCCTTCCAGGACTAGGGTCCTCAGTGAGAGAGCCCTTGTGCCACCAAACTTGATTGCAGCTAGTCTAAATGAGGTGCCAATGGTGGGTGAGCACACTTGTTAGTAGGACATGCTGGGCTGCCCAGTCACCTCCCTGAAGGCTTGATGAGCCGCTATCTGGCTCGAAAAGGTAAGCTGCTGGCCAGTACTGGAGCGTGAGCTACTGAGCTTGGCTCTCAAGCCTTTCACATGACTCATGAAAAATAAACTCGATTTTGGCTTTGTATTATGTCATGATTTCTAACAATAAATGAAGTTTTTATGGGTCTTCCCTAATAATAGTTACCATTGGAGCAGGTCCCTGGAAAGAAGATTTACATTGCAAACTATAGAAACCTAGGACAAAGACTCCTTCAATTGACGTTTTAGTTTCTAAACATTTAGATTTTATTTCCTGTCCACAAAACGCCCATTAAGCTCCCAGAAAGGAAAGGGGCTGTGACTAGCAGTAGAGAGATTTTCTTTACCAACAGTACCTATGGCAAGCTTGAGTACTCTCAGTGAAATCTCTCTGAAGTACTGGCAAAAGAATAAAAGGCAGACTGACACAGAAGTATTGCTTGGTGCACATTTCCAGGCTCACCTTCTTTCCCATCTCTTGAGGGCAGAGGAAGTGGAGAAAGGTTTAAACTGTTGTACAAAACAGTCAAAATAAGCATGTACCATCATTATCACCTAGCTTGCAGTTTCTGCAGCATTTAAGCTTTGCTTAAAGTAATGAACAGTTGAGGCTTAAATACAATACTCCACAAAATTACATAAAAACTTTTAGTAACAGTAAACCCGCCGTGAATCAGGTGGGTCAGTGACAGCTTGCAAGTGGGGCCCTGAGGCTCGGCGGGGGGAGTCCAAGGCAGGGCAGGGGCTGCAGGGAGGCAGGGCACGCCCAGGTGCCCTGGCTGCAGGGGACTGGGTTGCTGCCCATTGCCTGGGGCAGGCACAAACCAGCTGGGACCCAGCGGGACAGAGCGGCCAGGCCTTGGCACCAAACCCTCATTAGGAGAGACCCCGGCTAGGCTGCTGAGGAGACAGGCGCAGGAAAAATCCAGTTTTCACTGCCAAGGCGGCTGCCAGCTGGGGAGCCCCTGAAGAAAGAAATTCCTTGAGCTGGTGGCTGCTGGGCCCAAGGCAGTGCCAGAAGGTCCTAGGGGGGCTTCCTGAGTCCGGATCCCATCAGCCCTGGGTGCCTGACTCCAGCCTGGATTCACCCAGAAGCCCCGTGGCCCCTGGAAAGAGCTGGACACTGGCCCGGATCCCATCAGCCCTGGGTGCCCGACTCCAGCCTGGACTCACCCAGAAGCCCCGTGGCCCCCGGAAAGAGCTGGACACTGGCCTGGAGGTGGCTGCGGCCCAGGGTGAGGAGCAGCCCTCTGGGGTCTCCAGCTTTTTTCTCATTAGAAGGGGCCGTAGTCCTGCCTGGGACCCTCGGCTCTGGGGAGTGTGGAGCACTAACGTGCAGAGTCCACCCTGCTGGCAGACCCTGGGGGTCTTTCCTCACGCTCCTTCCCCCTAGAGAAGGCTGCAGCTTGGGCCGCATTGGCCTGAGGCCCCAGGCCTGGGCGCCGGTCTCTCAGACCAGGGGTGTGGTAGCTCCCCGCCACCCCGCACACACACTCAGGTGGAGGAGGGACTCAGGCCTGCTGGGAGACACCTCTGCCTGCCTGGCAAGGTTTCCTCTGGCCTGGCCAGTGGGCAGGTTCCAGGGGGA
The DNA here is from genome assembly GCA_029783875.1 of Phataginus tricuspis. Taxonomy (NCBI): domain Eukaryota; kingdom Metazoa; phylum Chordata; class Mammalia; order Pholidota; family Manidae; genus Phataginus; species Phataginus tricuspis. Next base: position 785 of record JAQQAC010010167.1, on the reverse strand, counting down.
CAGGGCACGATGTGGCCACTACACTGTATCCAAAAGCCACCCAGCCACATGATTGTTTGAAAATTAATATTTCTTGTCCCTGGCTGTCTAGTTTCAGCCATTCGGCCTCTGTGAGGATGGATCCATAGGCCCTTGGTCATCATTAAGCTTTTTTGAATTTTTTTTTTTATATAAATTTTATATTTATTATAACAAAAATTATGACATGTTCATTTGTGCATTCTGCTTTAATAGAACTCTTGGTATGTAAATCATCTGATGGAACTCTGCACGGTCATGCTGACAGTGGCAGCAGAGAGGAACACCATTAAAAAGTGTCTGCAAAAGTCAAGGGGCTGGGTGGGGAAGAAAAAGGGTTCAGAGGCCCCATGGGTACAGGTTTGTTTCCAGAGGCCTAAGATCCACCTTATACAAACAGAAATGCTCTTAGCTGCTCGGCCTCATCGTGAAATGAACCGAAGGTGGGTTAGGAGGTGGGCATGGGCCGGAAGGCTCACACACGGGGAGGAAGAGGAGTCAGTGGTTTGGGCTGTGCCCTTGTGCTGAAACTACAAATCACCTGAAGCGTCACTATACAACACTGAGCTATTTACAGTAGAAATGTCTCAATCAACTGTTCTCTCAGAGAAAATTAGTGAATCCCAGTGACATACGTCACCTGACAGAGTAAAGCAACTCCTAGGAGTTAGTCTCCATATTCTACAAATGTCTATCATTTTCAAGACAAAAACAAAAAACAAAACAAAAAAAACTTTTTCCCCCAGAGAAATACAGAATTACAATAT
>JAQQAC010010166.1:0-11286 GCA_029783875.1 Phataginus tricuspis | reverse complement strand
ATTAGCCAAGGAGGAGAGGATAGATGCAAAGTATATGTTAAAAAAAAATCCTTATTTTGATTAAAGACGTATGAAAATATCTCAGAGAATGGAGGTGATAGTTCTAAGCAGACCCGTTGCCTTTATACTTCCTGTATGGAATGATTACCAGCTTCCATGTGGTTTCCTAATAAGGTTGATGTCATGCAGTGTGTCTTTATTCTCAGGTAGTTGTACTGATCTGACTTGTAAGAAATCCTGTCTTTTGTGGAATTTATTAAATTCTTGTCATCTGAAGTAAATATGTTATGCCTTTAAATATTTTGTCCATAAAATAAAATATAAAAATCCCTCCAAGCTAAGTGATTTCTACATTTCAACTTTGCTGTCTCATTCTTGAAGTCTAATTGAATGAGTGTACCATTTCTTCAGTAAGGACTGGGAGCCAGTGTCTACCTCAGGGACTACATTGGCATATTCTCCATTCCTGTTTCCCTTGGGATGTCTGCCTCCATCCTGCGAGCAGCTTCATGGAGAAGGAGTTGAGCTAGCTACAGAGTGGTCCATATATGCTGTCTTGTCAGATAAACAGGGCAATTGTTTGGGAAGCAAGCTTATATTTATGAAATATAAATGAGCTGTTCTTTGATTTTGGTTGGATGAATTTGCCAGAATACTAATGAGATCAGGAATCTGACTCAGATCATAGTTCATTTCTCTGTAGGGTCTTATGGGTCCTCGAAGTTTACAAGGCCCCACTGGACCCCCTGGTGACCCTGGAGAGAGGGTAAGTGAAGGGAATCCTCGTAACAAAAATAAAGGTAACATAGATTAAAGTAATTAATACATCTTCCACAAGTTTAAGGTGTTAATCCTTCTCACTGTGTCAGAAGTCCATGAATTCAATGTTGTGCAACATTTTGGTTAGTTTTCCAAGCTATAATTTTAAAAGTGAGAGTAAACAATGTGCATTTATCAGCATAGGGAATATAGTCAATTATGTTGTTAAAAAAAATAACAAAAAATATGCAATTATCTATTATAATTAGTAAGAAAACTGTTGTTTACAATCTATTACCATATTGACATGAACCTGTTACATGACATTTAGTTCTTACTTTAAATTCAGACATTTTCCAGGAACTTCCATGGGTATTTATTTGGATGCTGATAAATTGAATTAATACCTGAAGTCAAATTTGAAGATTATATCCTGGCTTAGACCCTTCTTTCCAAACTTTTGTAAAAATCTCTTTTCCTTTTTTCTCCATCGTTAAGTAGCCAATAACTTTGTGTATTATTAAGATCATGTAAAACTAGTGTAATGAAATACAACCTCTCTAGGTATATTTGCTAAAAGGACATTGGCCGAGGAGGAGAGGACAGATGCAAATTAGACGATGTAAACTTAAGTTATTAAAAGTTATTCTATCTCTAATAGATTTGATAATTCATTTTTATTTATCTATTTATTCATCCATTAATTTATTTATTTTGGCAATTTCATTTGCTTTCATAGGGTCCCCCAGGACTCCCTGGATTACCAGGGGCTGATGGTCTACCTGGTCCACAAGTACCATGTTAATGTTACTGGTATGTTTTTTCCTTCATTGTTATAAAGAATGTTATAACGTTTATAACAATATTATAAAGAATGACTTGATATTTTGGGATTTTTATGAACGAATGAATAGAATGTGTAGCAGTATGTGCAGGTAAAATCTTCATGGTGGTTTATTCCAGAGTATTCAGAGATTACAAGATTTAAAATTGTAAAAGGAGTGTATAGTCTCTTCTACAAATGGCAAAACACGGTCTTGAGAACTTCCATAATAGGCAGGAGAATTAAAAAAAAAAAGCATCTAGATATCACGGTTCATGGTGGAGTTACCTTGGACTTTTGTAAAATCCCACCATTTTAAGTAAGTGTTTTAAATCTAGTAAAGTACCTATTTGACAAGGGCTCATTTTGAGCTTGTGTTTTTTCTTAGTTTCGTTATGGTGGCGATGGTTCCAAAGGACCAACTGTCTCGGCTCAGGAAGCTCAGGCCCAGGCAATTCTTCAGCAGGCTCGGGTAAGAAAGGATAAATAAACATGTGTTCCCATAACCTAATTCTATGTCAAATTATGTGTGTGAACACATCCATGCCTGTGTGTGTGTGTGTGTGCCTGGAGTGTGCCACTATTATGAACAAAATATTTCTGAATAGTGTACTAAGTTTAGATGGGAAAAAATTCTAAAATTATATCCACTTCTCCAGTAGGAATATTTTCTTTAATTGAATATTAAAGTTAAATGACTGACACTTGAGGTATTGCCTTATGTAATTCTGGCAATAACACATAAACGATAACATAAAATTGCTAAATTTTTTTCACAGTACTGATGGATTTATTCCTAGCACTCCCCATGTTTGAGTTAAAATGAAAAAAAAAAGCTTTACAATGTTATGGGAAAAACAATGAAGATACTGTTTTCCTGCTAAAAGCATAAATCAGTGATTTAGGAATAAAGAGAATAAGAAAAAAATTAACTATTTTTCCTCCTAATCTCCTAGATTATTCAGGTATCCCAAACAATCCAAAAAATAAACTTAGGAATTCTTGTATAGGAAAGAAGCCTTTAAATATGTACTCTAAGTGTTAACCATTATAATCTATAATATTTTTACAAAACCCATTTAACTTGTAACCCTTTGTCAGCTGAAAGCTTTATAAATATACCTGTATACTTTTATAACATAATTATCTATTTTTAAAATCAGATTTATTGTGATTAAAATGTATATAATGAAATCAAAAGATTGGACCCAGAATTTATTCACAATATAGAGTGTGTTTTTTTAAAGAAAAATGAAATAAATGGCTTACTTACATTTGATATGAATCTGAAACCCATTTTCTGAGTGCTATAAGTCATTTCTGTGATAATGTACTTATCATCATACATTTATGGGTGTATAAGCTATCTGAAAACATAAGTGAAGGTTAAAATGCACTCTCAGATTTTATTTACTAAGTCTGTTGATCTGAAAAGATGCCATTATTTGGTTATAGCACGTATAAAGACAATGAAAATTTTAAATATTTGTTTATTAGACCTTGGCATAATCTAAAAAATTTAAAATAATTTACTAACAATTACTGTAATTTATCTAATGTATTATTTTGAATACATTTAAGGTAATTATTTGAGCTTAAATATTTTATGAAGCCATTGAATTCCTCACTGTATTAGTCCTTTTAACCTACTCGGAAATAGGTAGCAAGCATTATAATTCCCGTATTTCAGATATTTAATCTCAAGGATTAAGAAGTGTATTGTCAAAAATCTCATGGTGAGTCAGTGGTAGAACTTTGGAGATCCTACTGTTTTTATGTCCTGTACTTTTCTATTATGATTTTACATATTACTTCTATTATAGTATTATTTTGATATCTGTTTTTATAATCTTTTTAAGTATTCATGTTTGGAATCACTAATATTAAAAAATAACACACCATACTAATTTAACATCTATCAAATATTTATCCTTTGTACTCTACTTTTTCCAGCTCTTCAAGTGTGCTAATTTCACATTTCTAATATTCAATATCAATAGTGCATGTATTCAGTCTGTCTATGATTATACAAATTAAATGTATTTTTCTACATAGCATTAATGATAGTTGTTAAAGTAAATGTATTATCATAACACTTTCTGATCCATTTTTGCTATCCAGCTTGAATCATCATAGTTTTCTTTCTAAAACATTGCCAGAAAATGCTATTCTTGATGGTTCACCTCTAAAAATATTTTCAATGAGAATTGCATCTACATGTTTAAGAGAAGGCTACACATAATTCTGAAGTACACTTCAGAGGAAAAAATCAGATATTAGATTTCTTATTCTAAAATATATGTTAACTTTGATCATTGGATAAATCATAATAATATATGGTAAAAGACTGTATATAAGTTATAGTTTAAAAATGTCTGTTGCTTATTTTGGTTATTTATCACTCTAGAGACTTGCAATTCTTCAGTAATCAGGCAGTATTTCTAGAATGTAGGTAATTAAACCTGTGCTGACGGTCTGTTATTTCCAAGGGTAGTTTGTGCGATGAATGTTGTAGTTTAATATGCTCATCCTGGAGAACGTTCTTGAGTTTGATTTTTTTTTTCTAGATTGCTCTGAGAGGTCCACCTGGCCCAGTGGGTCTAACTGGAAGACCAGGTCCTGTGGTAGGTTAGTTAAAAAGATCATGTATGTTAAAATTCCCATATTAGTACTTCCTTGTGCAGCTTTGTCCAGGCATCGTTCATATTTCTGACTAAGGAAAATAGGGTACATACACTTCTTAGGTTTTGTTTTATTTCCACTTAAAAACTCTATTTAATTCAATCCTCAGTAAATTTTGATGAAAGGGTTTCAATGAAAAGTTTTCAAATCAAATAAATACAATGAAAGTATAATTAAAAGTCACATATCCAACTATTAATTTCTGAAACTATATAATCTGTTTGCATAGTATTTAGAGTTGCTAAAATTCAGATGTTACATTAAATTCCTGAGACAATTTTATGTTGAATTTTCAATAAAAAAGAAAAACTATGTGAGGTCAATGAAAATTTTCATTAATCTTAGGAGCAGAAGCAGGATACTTGGTTTAAACTTCAGGTTGCCTCCAGTATTCCACAAAGTGCTTCAGATATTAGAAAAATTAGTTTATCTTTTAGAGACTCTTGGACAATAATGGTGTTTTATTTTTTCATACAAGCTTGCTTGTAAGCTAATACATTCCTAATAGTTTTTTTTTTAATATCTTCAAATATTTTGAAAGTTACCAGAGGTTAAGCAATGTAGCCATCACACACACAAAGAACCCCCACAGAGATTCCTTTTAATCCATATTGCTTTCATAAGAGGAAAGAATGCTGTAGGATAACAACCTGGGTTCTTACTCATTTTAAAATTAATGGAATGAATAATTTCTCTTGTAAGTGTTTTTCAATAGAAAACCTAGTTTACTATGCTTTCACATGATAGTGTATGTTTTCAATGTTTTACTGAAATAGACGGTATTTATAGGAATTATTACTATGAGTATTAAAATGTTATCTTTGACTTACCAAGAGCTACTTAGAGCAAAACTATTCAAATTTGAGTCAAGTAAATACTTTTCTAATTATTTAATCTGTTTTACTGATAATATTAGGATGAGAGTGTTCTCTATTTTAAAGGGCTATACACTGAAACATACGACCTCATGTGGAATACATGTTCTGGCAATATGTTCCACAGAATTTAAATTATAAACATTTATAAATGCATTATCAAGCATTTATCGTGTTATTTTTATTGTTCAACATTTCAAAATATAATAGGGAACATAGAAGATTCTATATCATTTAACAAAGGAAGAAACAGTTAATATTTAATTACTTGTTAGGGATAACTCAAGTTTACGTGGTGGAAGAAAGTCAGCAGGATGCTAGTGTTTTACAGATTTGGAGGCAGAAGAATTACCTGTATTATTTTATTAAAAATAAGAGTTCTCAGGCCCTGAATTTGAGACTCTGATGATGTTAGTTCAGAGCTGAAACTGGCAAACTATATTTTAGATGAGGGCACCGGGCTAATTTCTAATGGTGATGCATGTTTGGAAACAGTCGTACTACTTAATGTTAAGATATCTAAAACTGTATCTTTGAAATGAATTTTCCTGTTTATCCTGACAAACACAAGCCTATTGGATCTGTAGAGGGTTAGGACACTGATGAGCAGAATCAATGAAAGCATATTACATCAACAGGTCCTGTTTACACCGAGCCATCATTAAGGGTCAGTTATTCTCAGCAATGTTGGCAAAGAGAAAACATTGACAGTCATGTGCACATTCTCAGTGTCATATCCAGATTAATGACTTTTATTACTTAAGTCTTTGTTGTGTGAAGTTTTAGCTTCTTCATATATGAAAGGTATATATGAGAGAGAAACAAAAATCATAGTTTATTTTTACCATTTTCTTTTTACCCCGTCCTTTGCTCTAAAACATCAAATTATGACAGACTTTTAAATATCTGTTAATTTTAGAGTCTATGAATATTTTATACACGAAAATTAAAAAAGAAACAAAGTCTACATCAGTATTCTGACATAAACATGTACATTCCTCATATGAAAAATTCCTTTATTCAATTGCTTTTTCCAATTGCTTTTCTAGACAAATGGAGGTAGGTCTATATTATAAAATTTGCAGGGAATGTAAAAATGTGTTTTTATTCTTATTCTGTTACTTTAATTATTGCACGACAAATTTTAGCATAGTGTTTGGGCAAAGTGATTATAATCTGTTAAGTAGGTAATGTTTACATACGGAGGATATACATATAGTGCAGTGAGGGAATTAAAAACAAATTGTCCTATAATTGCTTTCAATTCAGTGATCAATAATCTGATTTCATGTAGAGCCTATTTTCCTCTTTAAGAAATTTAGTTGCAATATTCTTAATTAGAAGCTTGAAAGTCATCATTCCTGTAATTTTCAAGACTAGAATACTCCTGTTGCTTGACTTGCCGTATTTCTTGGGAGTCATATTAATGGTTATTGTATTTTGGAGCCACCAGGAGGCTCTAGATACCTAACACTTTCAGACTTAGCATAATTTTAATCTTTCTGTACTTCAATTCAACACACTCTTTAATTAAATGTATATTGACTTAAATAAATCAGAAACTTTTTAAACATACCAAGTATATTTGTTTGGCATGAAGTAACTATTATCAGCATGTTCAGTTTTAATGTTCTAAAGCCTTTTAGGGGGCTGAACAGCTTAGTATTTTTAAAATTCACAAAACATCTATAAAGGGGTTTTATATTTTTTCTAGTTAATGTGGCAGGTTTTTGTTGCACTTTTTGATTATGTCCATATTAGTAAGAGGCATTTGTCTTAATGACTGATTCTCCTGAGAAATAAACGGAACAATATGGGAAAAAATGTCTGACTTCATTTTAGGACAATTATAATAGTAGTAATACCATCTGTTCTTGACATTTTATTGCTATAGAATTCAGTGTCTGAGACGTTTCTGAGTGCAAAGGCAGTAACATTTTGCCAAGTCCTTCATGTATAAATAGATTCAGTGTATACCTGATTCAGTAGACGTGTGTTGCCTCTAATACACAGCACACTGTAATGATTAAGAATTCCTTGTGTATCCTCAGAAGTGCTGTGATGATTCACACATTATAGAAAATTTCAGTATGATTTCATGAAATTGACTTCTGTGTAAGTTTGCATAAAATATAAACTCTCAAATATACCTCACGTACTGGAATACAATCAGAGTCTGAAAAGAGATATATTTCATTAAGGGACTTGATGAATTTATTGTTTTAATAGTCATACTGATTTGATTAAATAGATTTTGAAATATGTTTAACTATTTCTATAAAAATGGTAGGTAAAAGTGGCTAGGAAATGACTAAATGTATGATTATATACTCACTTTTTTTCTACGGGGGGGGCCTGGTTCGTCTGGGGCCAAAGGTGAAAGTGGTGACCCAGGTCTTCAGGTAAAAAACTGATTTCACTTATTTTATTTTTTACTTTATTTTATCTAGTAGGGTACTTCAAACATCTGCCATCTGTTTTATGGATAAAGAAATTACTTAAATTGCCTTTAAGCTCACATTACCTCATTTAATTGAAAAACCCCTCCTCATAGCCAGTTGACAGCCAATAAGTTGATTAATTTAAACAATATTAAAAGAAGATAATAAGCTAGAACATGAGAAGACTTGGTAGTAATGGCCTTTCAGAATATTAAATTGGCTTGAGGTTGTACAGAGCAGAGCAGAACTATTACGGTTGTATTTCTAGTGGCCCTGTCTCAAACCCTTGAAGTTTTCTGTGGAGAGGAAAGCTGATATATTCTCTCAGAAAAGATATTTAACATACTTAAAATAAGCTGACTTCAAACCTTTTGTATACCTGAGGGAATTACAGAAATTGAGATCATGTCTGCTGAAAATTTTTAAAAGATCTTAGATTATATTTGCATGGTGCCAAATTAAAAGTATTATTTCCCCATTAATCATATCAAGTAGAGACTTTCAATATAATTGCATTATGAAATATACTTATTTTATAAAATTGAAAAATGAAAGATAGTTCTTTAAATGCATTCATTTTTAAATAAAAGTGGTACTTGATACACTCAATAAATAAATATTCAGAACGGTCTGTAGGAGCTCTCACGAGGCCATTCATTAATTTTTTTTCCTTTTTAAGTTAATTTTATTTTTAAAATATTATAACGTAAAATTGAATTTTAACACCTACATATATTCTTGCAACCACCATCATAATCACCAGCACAGACCCCACTCTCTTGGTGCTAACACTTTATAGTGACATCTCCCCACGCCTAACCCCTGACAACCACTGATCTATTCTATCACTGGGTTTTATCTTTTTCAAGAATCCACATAAATGAAATCATGTATTACGTAACCTTTTGAGACCTTGGCCTTTGGCTTCCGTCACTTAGCCTAATGCCTTTAGATTCATCATGGTTAACGAGTGCATCAATAGTTCATTCCTGTTGTTGTTGAGCAGTATGTCCCTTGTATGGATGCACCACAGTCCATTGTGAAATGAGAAAAAATTCAAAGAAAACTGGGAAAGATATTTGAGTGATTCACAACATGGTGACCTTATTTCCCATGCTTGGTTTATATTGCCATAAAGGGATGCAAAGCATTTGCAGCTTAGCTGAGAATTGCATAAAAATATTGAAATGACATTACATGAAAATCTAGAAATTTTAATCTTTTGAAAAGTTTATGAACTTTTTGATCAAAGTCACCTCTTTACAAAATAGTTGGATCTGAAAAGATGCTGCCATAGTTTTCGTGGATTTTGCAGTTTTCCCTGAGTCCAAAGTGATGGCACTATCAAATGAAGGATCATTTTCATCAAAAGCTAAGATTTGTCCTATTATTATTGCCCCTTGCCTTCCAGTTGGGATAGAGGGTAGAGTCTCCCCAATATATATATATATATTTTGTTGTTGCTGTCTTTTTAGGAGAGCAAGGTAGAGGCTTTTATTTAGAGAGAAAGTGACAGGACAGAGCTCCAGGCCCAGGCCAGGAGGGGACGAGAGAGTCCCCCCTCAATACACTTTTTTAAGGTATATTCTCTTAACCTCTAATTATTAGACAACCTTTATTTCATATTTCTGTAATCAACATTTTACAGTGATCATAAAAATTATTTGTAACTTCAAACGTGTTACATTTTCTTCCACACTCATTATATGGATAGTAGTTTAAATTAACTAAATGTAGGTATAGTTAAATATAAAAACCTATATAGCATTTACACTGAAAGTTCATTTGATTTATTAATCAGCTGTGTAATTTTATTTTAGAAGGCACATATCAGTCCCCACATAAGATAAAGTATATATATATATATATAACATGATGGTGTACTGCTTCAACAGAGAAACATATCGAAGACTCTTTTCTCTTTATTGTTACATGCAATGGTGCCAATAATTTCCATAGGGAATTGCCAATTTATCCTGCAACATTTTATAGATTATTGAAAGAAACATGTACCAGTCACTGCTAAATCGTATCAGGATAATGGAGAAAAAGACAGATTTATTCTAAAATCGCAACAGTTGGCAATTTAATAGGAGACTGAAGTATGAAAAAGCAATTGTAACCCAGTGTGATAAATGCAATAAAAGAATAAACGTCTAGGAGAGGATCTCCAAAACAATCTCCACAAAAAGGGAAAGGTGAAAGAAAGGGACAGGAAAGAGAGTAGGATTGAAATAGATGGTTAAGAGTGTTTTCAGTTAAGGAAAATGTAAAACCTCAAGGTTTTGAGAATAAAAAGTAATTGAGGACTTGTTTAAAGTTTAAAAGAACATTTTGCATTCCTTTTCTTTCAATGTAATCACATGTCTATATAAACTTAAAGAAATGATAAACTCCTGCAAGAGGTTTAGAAAAACTGATTCTCTTGTCTTATGCTTTATAAATGTAGTCAATGATAAAACGTAATCAACAGGCCGCGGCGGGGCTGCTCTGACACCGGGAAGTTCCGACCTCCTCTCGGGTGGGGAGAGCGGGCGGGTGGCGCGCAGTCGCCGCCACAGCTCGTGCTCTCCGCGCCTGCGGCGTCGGCGGCAGCGGGGACAGCGCGCACGCGGCTCCCGCGCGGGTGGGGGGGGCCTGACACCTGGCGGCCGCGAGGGGGCGCCAGGCAGCCGCGCGGTCCCTGGAGAGCGCGGGGCAGAGGGGCGCTGTCAGAGCGGCGACCTGCCGCCTGGGTGCTCAGCTCCGTGTCCCGGAACCAGGTGAAGCCGGCGTCCTGGCGGAGCCCGCGCGCCTCCTCTGGGGGGTGTCTGGCCTGCCCCAGGACCACGGAGGGGTTCTGACCACCGACTTGGCCGGATGACGGCTGGCTCGCTGTGAGCTCGCGGGGCCAGCCGGCCGACCTGAGCAGCTGGCCCGGGGAGGCGGAGGAGCCGGGGCCGCGCGCCTTCCGCGGCCGTCCCCGCAGCTGCCGCGACGCGGGGCCGCCTCCCTGCGCTGCTGCGCGGCCTGCCGTCGGAACGCGGGCTCGGACCCGAGAGACCGGCCGTGGTCCGGTACGCGAGTCTCCCGCCCCCGGGCGCCCCTCCGCTCCCGCGGCGCATCCCGGCTGCGTCCGGCCCCGCCCAGCTGCGCGGGCCCCGGCACCCTGCGTTTTCATTGGTTGCTCCCAACTGGGCTGCGAGAGGACACCGGGCTGGGCTTCCAGCCGGCTCGGGCTCGCACCCCGGGCGGACCAGCGCCGCGCGTCCCCGGGTCGCAGCTCTCCAGCCAGGAGAGCGCAGTTTTGCAGTTAAGAGGGCGTCCTCGCAGGTGTCCGCTCGCCGCCGAGTTTCTCCACCTGCCCGGGAAGCCGGCGCCACTTGGGAGGCGGACATCCCCGGACGTAGCGAGTAGGGAAGGCGCGGGCGGCCGCAGGGCTTCTGCTGGAGGCTCCAGACCGGGTTGTGGCGCTTTCCCTGGTCGACCTCTGCCGAGCGCTTCGCGGACGCGGCGTGAGCGCGGGGAGAGGGCGAGGGACAACCCGGAGGTGACTTATATGGGAAACAAAGCAGCTGTGGCCACGCCGTGGAGCTGGAAGGCGATTTTTAGCCTTTTATGCATTTGGGGGAAAATGGAGATGTTGGTGCCCTCTGGGCGTGTGAAGCGAGCCCTAGGCTGTCTGGTATCGAAACTGGGAAGGTAAAGAAAGGAAAGTGATCAATAT
>JAQQAC010010165.1:0-11626 GCA_029783875.1 Phataginus tricuspis | reverse complement strand
TTTTTTTACCTTTCCCTGTTATATACAACTGCTGCAGGAGTGGGATTGAGCAATGACCTCCACTTGGTCAGTGAGATCATGATTGGCATTATTAATTAAATATCCTTTAGAGCCAGAAAACTTTGGCAGAGCTTGCAGACTGGGCAAATTATCAGGGTGGCAGAACAGCTCTAGTATATAGTTAAGGTATTAAATAGTACTGGTTCATAACTAATAATATGTCCTCGGTCTGGCTTCCATCCCAGGTGGAATGGTGGCAAGAATGAGAAGGAATTGCTCAAAGTGTATTTGATAGGGGTGAATGCCTGTTTCAAAATGGTCTTCTTAAAACTGACATGGGAGGTGTCACACCAAAGGGCAAAGAAAGGAAATTAAGGTCTTTGGGGTATTTTGATATGGAATAGAGAGCCCCAATATTCAGAATCTAGGGTAAATAGGACCATTGGCGGGTGGATACTATTTAGAAGACCATATGTTAATTGTAATTTCAGTAAGATTAATAAGCAATCACTGTGATATTCTATACAACCAGCAGCCAGGGACCAATAGGGAAGGCAAAGTCCCATTGAATTCATTGATCAAGGGTTCAATGTTGGAGGAGGGGCTCAAGATGGCAGTGTAAGTAGGGCAGTGGAAATCTCCTCCCAAAACCATATAAATATTTGAAAACATAACAAATGCAACTACTTCTAAAAGAGAGACCAGAAGATACAGTACAACAGCCAGGCTACATCTACATCTGCAAGAACTCAACATCTCATGAAAAGGGTAAGATACAAAGCCGTGACCCAGCGGGACCTGAGACTCGCCCCACAGCAGCTCACCTGCAGGAGGAAAAGAATTAGAGTGGGGAGGAAGTGGAAGCACCGGACTGCTAAATAACCAGCCCTAGTAATCTGCAGTGGAAGCACAGACACACATTGCATGGTGTACTGGATGTTAGAGAAATAGAAAACTAAAGTCCGAGATGGAGACTGTGAGTGGGTCCTCACAATCGGCTCCCCTGGCACAAAAGAAAAGTGGGCACTATTTAAGTCTTAAAGGAACAAGGGCTTAACAGCTGGACAAAATCGTCCCAGCACACTCAGCACAGCAGGCTGCGAATCTTCAGGAACTTCAGGTGCCCTAACCCCCTGGGGGGTAACCCTGCCCCAGAGCCCCTCACAGCGATAAGCAGCCTGCCTTTCATTTCTCCCAGCCAGCGTTGCAAGCAAACTGGCTGACCCGCCACAGCTACCGATCAGCCGGGGAACAGTCCCACCCACAGCAACCACACAGAGTCTTCTCCCAGTATGCAGCTAACTGTGCCTGACCCAGAGGCTGCCGCCAGCCCACAGCTGCCCAGCACAGACAGAGGAACCTGTAGCAAGGTCCGGAGGGAACGAAGCGGCACTGTTCTTGCAGGAAAAGATACCCAGCACGTCTGCGACCCCCTGCAGGGCTCTAGACTATCCCGAGGTGTGCCCTCCACATGGCAGCTCAGGGGATTATCCCAGAGACTGCTCCTGGTGTGCGGGTAACTTGCATAGGCAACGGAAAAGGTCAAGGCAACCAGCAAGCAGGAAGAGACTTTGTTTTCCAAGCTGACACACACGTCACCAGCCTGCGATCACTTCCATCACCAAGAAAAGGCAGAAGAATCTGGTACAGTCAAAAATCACTCAGACAACCCCAGACAAAGGGCCTGGTGAGATAGAGCTAACCAATATTCCTGAAAAAGAATTCAAAATAAAAGTCATAACCATGGTGATGGAGCTGCAGAGAAATATGCAAGAGCTAAGGGATGAAGTCCAGAAGGAGATAACAGAACTGAAACAATCAATAGAAGATATTCAGAGCAGACTGGCAAGGTGCAAGAGACTGTTAATGGAATAGAAATCAGAGAACAGGAATACAGAGAAGCTGAGGCAAGAGAGATAAAAGGATCTCTAGGAATGAAAGAATATTAAGAGAACTGTGTGACCAATCCAAGTGGAACAATATTCACATTATATGGTACCAGAAGAAGAAGATAGAGAAGAAGGGATAGAAAGTGTCTTTAAAGAAATAATTGCCGAAAACTTCCCCAAGCTGGGGAAGGAAATAATCACTCAGACCATGGAAGACCACAGATCTCCCAAAACAAGGGACCCAAGGAGGACAACACCAAGACATATAATAATTAAAATGGCAAACATCAAAGAAAAGAACAAAGTATTAAAGGCAGCCAGAAAGAGAAAAAAGATCACCTACAAAGGAAAACCCATCAGGCTAACATCAGACTTCTCAACAGAAACCTTACAGGTCAGAAGAGAATGGCATGATATATTTAATGCAATGAAACAGAAGGGCCTTGAACCAAGAATATTGTATCCAGCACGATTATCATTTAAATTTGAGGGAGGGATTAAGCAGTTCCCAGACAAGCAAAAGTTGAGGGAATATGCCTCCCACAAACCACCTCTACAGGATATTTTAAAGGTACTGCTCTAGATGGAAGCACTCCTAAGGCTAAAAAGATTTCACCAGAGAAAATAAAATCACAGCAAAGAAAGTAGACCAACCAAATACTAACTAAAGGCAAAAAATAAAACCAACTATCCACAAAAACAGTCAAAGGAAACACAAAAGAATACAGAATAAAACACCTAAAATGTAAAGAATGGAGGAGGAAGAATAAGAAGGGAGAGAAATAAAGAATCATCAGACTCTGTTTATAATAGCTTAATAAGAGAGTTAAGTTAGACTGTTAGATGGTAAAGAAGCTACCCTTGTACCTTTGGTAACCACGAATCCAAAGCCTGCAATGACAATAAGTACATGGCTTTCAATGTTCACCCTAAATGTAAATGGAGTGAATGGGCCAATCAAAAGACACAAAGTAACAGAATGGGTGAAAAAGGAGAGCCATCTATATGCTGCTTACAAGAGATTCACCTCAAACCCAAAGATATACACAGACTAAAAGTGAAGGGATGGAAAAAGATATTTCATGCAAACAATAGGGAGAAAAAAGCAAGTGTTGCAGTACTTGTATCAGACCAAATGGACTTCAAAACAAAGAATGTAACAAGAGATAAAGAAGGACATTACATAATGATAAAGGGGTCAGTCCAACAAGAAGATATAACCATTATAAATATATATGCACCCAACACAGGAGCGCCAGCATATGTGAAACAAGTACTAACAGAATTGAATGAGGAAATAGAATGCAATGCATTCATTTTAGGAGACTTCAACACACCATTCACTCCAAAGGACAGATCAACCAGACAGAAAATAAGTAAAGACACAGAGGCACTGAACAACACACTAGAACAGATGGACCTAACAGACATCTACAGAACTCTACACCCAAAGGCAACAGGATACACATTCTTCTCAAGAGCACATGGAACATTTTTCAGAATAGCCCACATGCTAGGCCACAGAAAGAACCTTAGTAAATTCAAAAATATTGAAATCCTACCAACCAACTCTCAGACCACAAAGGTATAAAACTAGAAATAAATTGTACAGGAAGACAAAAAGGCTCAAAAACACATGGAGGCTTAACAACGTGCTCCTAAACAATCAATGGATCAATGACCAAATTAAAACACAGACCAAGCAATATATGGTGACAAATAACAACAGCAGCACAAAGTCCCAACTTCTGTGGGACGCAGCAAAGGCAGTTCTAAGAGGAAAGTATATAGCAATCTAGGCCCGTTTAAAGAAGGAAGAACAATCCCAAATGAATAGTCTGAAGCCACAATTATTGAAACTGGAAAAGGAAGAACAAATGAGGCCCAAAGTCACCAGAAGGAGGGACATAATAAAGATCAGAGGAGAAATAAATAAAATTGAGAAGAATAAAATTATAGAAAAAATGAATGAAAACAAGAGCTAGTTCTTTGAGAAAATAAACAAAACAGATAAGCCCCTAGCCAGACTTATTAAGAGAAAAAGAGAATCTGCACACATAAACAGAATCATAAACGAGAAAGGAAAAATCATGATGGACACCACATAAACACAAAGAATTATTAGAGAATAGTTTGAAAATCTATATGCTAACAAGCTGGATAACCTAGAAAAAATGGACAACAGGGGTTTGCAGATGACATGATATTGTACATAAAAAAACTCTAAATAATCCACTCCAAAACTACTAGATCTAATATCTGAATTCAGTAAAGTGGCACGATATAAAATTAATACACAAAATCTGTTACATTGCTATACACTAAGGATGAACTAGCAGAAAGAGAAATAAGGAAAACAAATCCATTCACAATTGCATCAAAAAGAATAAATTACCTACAAATAAACCTAACCAAGGAAGTGAAAGACTTATACTCTGAAAACTACAAGACACTCATGGGAGAAATTAAAGAAGATACCAATAAATGGAAACACATCCCATGCTCATGGATAGGAAGAATTAACATTGCCAAAATGGACATCCCGCCTAAATCAATCTACAGATTCAATGCAATCCCTATCAAAATACCAACAGCATTCTTCAATGAACTAGGACAAATAGTTCTAAAATTCATGTGGAACCACAAAAGACCCCGAATAGTCAAAGCAATCCTGAGAAGGAAGAGTAAAGTGAGGGGAATTACACTCCCTGACTTTAAGCTCTACTACAAAGCCACAGTAATCAAGACAATTTGGTACTGGCACGAGAACAGACTTATAGACCAATGGAACTGTCTAGAGAGCCCAGATATAAACGCAAGCACTATGGTCAATTAATATGCTATAAAGAAGCCATGGATATCCAATGGGGAAATGACAGCCTCTTCAACAGCTGGTATTGGCAAATCTGGACAGCTATGTGTAAGAAAACTAAGCTGGGTTATTACCTAACCCTATACACAAAAGTAAACTCAAAATAGATCAAAGGCATGAATGTAAGTCATGAAACCATAAAACTCTTAGAAAAAAACATGGGCAAAATTCGCTTCAACATAAACATGAGCAAGTTCTTCATGAACATATACCCCGGGCAAGGGAAACAAAAGTAAAAATAAACAAGTGGGACTATATCAAAATAAAAAGCTTCTGTACATCAATGGAGACCATCAATAGAACAAAAAGACATCCTACAGTATGGGAGAATATATTAATAAATGACATATACGATAAGGGGTTGAAATCCAAATTATATAAAGAGCTCACACACCTAAACAATGAAAAAGCAAATAATCCAATTAAAAAATGGGTAGAAGAGCTGAACAGACACTTCTCCAAAGAAGAAATTCAGATGGCCAATAGGCACATGAAAAGATGGTCCACATTGCTAATCATCAGAGAAATGCAAATTTAAACCACAATGAGATATCATCTCACACCAGTAAGGAGGGCCAGCATCAGAAAGACTACGAACAACAAATGCTGGCAAGGATGCGGAGAAAGGGGAACCCTTCTACACTGCTGGTGGGAATGTAAGCTAGTTCAACCATTGTGGAAAGCAATATGGAGGTTCCTCAAAAAACTAAAAATACAAATACCATTTCACCCAGGAATCCCACTCCTTGGAATTTACCCAAAGAATACAACTTCTCAAATTCAAAAAGACATATGCACCCCTATGTTTATTGCAGCAGTATTTACAATAGCCAAGAAATGGAAGCAACCTAAGTGTCCATCAGTAGGTGAATGGATAAAGAAGATGTGGTACATATACACAATAGAATATTGTTCAGCCACAAGAAGAAAACAAATCCAGACATTTCCAACAATATGGATGGAGCTACAGGGTATTATGCTCAGGGAAATAAGCCAAGCAGAGAAAGACAATTATCAAATGATTTCACTCATCTGTGGAGTATAAGAACAAAATAAAAAAACTGATGTAACAAAACATCAGCAGACTGACAGAACCCAGGAATGGACTAAAAGTTACTAAAGGGAAAGGAACTGAGGAAGATTGGTGGGAAGGGTGGGATAAAGGGGAAAAACGGGGTATTATGATTAGCACACATAATGTAGAGGATACAGGAAGGCAGTATAACGCAGAGAAGACAAGTAGTGATTCCATAGTATCTTACTACGCTGATGGACAGTGAATGTAATAGGGTATGTGGTGGGGACTTGATGATGGGGGGAGTATAGTAAACATAATGTTGCTCATGTAATTGTAGATTAATAATACCAAAATTAAAAAATTAAAAAAGAAAGAAAGAAGGAAGGAAGGAAGGAAGGAGGGAAGGAAGGAGGGAAGGAAGGAAGGAAGGAAGAATGATGGAGGGAGGAAGAAAGGGAGGGAGGGAGGAAGGAAGGAAGGAAGGAAGAAAGAAGAAAGAAAGAAAAGATGATCCACATCGCTAATCATCAGATAAATGCAGATTAAAACCACAATGAGATATCACCTCACACCAGTTAGAATGGCTGCGATCCAAAAGACAAACAACTACAAATGTTGTTGACAATGTGGAGAAAGGGGAAGCCTCCTACACTGCTGGTGGGAATGCAAATTAGTTCAACCATTGTGGAAAGCAGTATGGACGTTCCTCAAAAAACTCAAAATAGATGTACCATTAGACCCAGGAATTCCACTCCTAGTAATTTACCCTAAGGATGCAGCAGCCCTGTTTGAAAAAGACATATGCACCCCTATGTTTATCACAGCACTATTTACAATAGCCAAGAAATGGAAGCAACCTAAGTGTCCATCAGTAGATGAATGGTAAAGATGATATGGTACATATACACAATGGAATATTATTCAGCCATAAGAAGAAAATAAATGTTACCATTTGCAACAACATGGGTGAAGCTACAGAGTATTATGCTCAGTGAAATAAGCCAGGCAGAAAAAGAGAAGTATCAAATGATTTCACTCATATGTGGAGTATAAGAACAAAGAAAAAACTGAAGGAACAAAACAGCAGCAGACTCACAGAACCCAAGAATGGACTAACAGTTACCAAAGGGAAAGGGACTGGGAAGGATGGGTGGGAAGGGAGGGATAAGGGGAAAAAATGGGGCATTATGATTAGCATACATAATGTAAGGAGGGCACGGTGAGGGCTGTACGGCACAGAGAAGACAAGTAGTGACTCTATAGCATCTTACTACGCTGATGGACAGTGACTGTAATGGGGTATGTGGTGGGGACTTGATGATGGGGGGAGTCTAGTAAACATAATGTTGCTCATGTAATTGTAGATTAATGATACCAAAATTTAAAAAGTTAAAAAAAAGAGTGCAATGTCGTGTTTTTTGAGAAGTAAAGTCAGTATCTTGGTCACTATCAGCATTGTGTGGAACTCCAAAGGAATGAATCCTGTTTTAATGAGGCCTTGTATGGTAGCTTGAACAGTGGTAGGATGCATGCTGGTGGTGAGTAAAATGCCATTGGAGAAATCTACCAAGGTCATGCCATCACTAATGGCATCAGTTTGAGAAGAGTCGCTCAGTAAGATCTCTTTTTCTGTGACTACATAGAGTTTTCATTGAGATGTCACCCTGCTGATTATATAGCCAGTGATGGGCCTTGTTACATAGGGGGCATAGGTTTGTCACTGTGTGATCCATGACAGAGAAGAGGGAACACCATTTGTGAAGGAGCCCCCGACAAAAGGACAGAGTCTCTTCTATGACTCAACGTGGACAAGCCCATTGAGCCAAAAGGAAAGAAGTGGATTCTAGATTGTCATCTGAGGGAGTTTTGGTCCTGGTTTCTAAAATGTGTTCATGTCTATCAGCTTAGGCATTAGATTGGACCTCAGCATAGACATGAGTGATCTTGATTTGTGTCTCTCATATTTGGGAGGCAAGGAATTCCCAGAGTTCTTTACACCAGATAAGGTAACCCTGAATGAGAAATTGTTGCTGTTCACCAGACCAAATGGCCAGTTGCTCAAGGTGTGTTATCAGAACCAATTGTTGCCCAGGACATTTTCCAGTGCCATGATGACTACCTGGAGTTTGGTGCATTGTCCTGAACTTGAATCCCATTGTTTATTGGAAATATCCCTCTCCTAAGGATAAGTAAAATTGTGTCGATTTTCACATTGCATGATACTATATATATAGAAGACTGTAAAGACTCCACCAAAAAAGTTATTAGAAGTAATGAATGAATTCAGTAAAATTGCAGGATACAAAATCAATATAGAGAAATCCTTGTGTTTCTCTATACAAATAATATACACAAAAAATAGCAGAAAGAAAATTAAGAGAACAATCCCAGTTAAATTGCACCAAAAAGAATAAAATACCCAGGAATAAATGTAACCTCAGAGGTGAAAAATCTGTACTCTGAAAACTATAAAATATTGGTGGAAAAAGTTAAGGATAACACAGATAAATGGAAAGCTATACTATGCTCATGGATAGGAAGAATTAATATTGTTAAAATGGCCATGCTGCCCAAAGCAATCTACAGATTAAAAGCAATCCCAATCCAAATGCCAATGGAATTTTTCATTGAACTAGAGGAAAGAACTCTAAAATTTGTATCAAACCACAAAAGATTCCAAGTAGCCAAAGCAATCTTGAGAAAGAAAAACAAAGCTGGAGGAATCATGCGCTCTGATTTCAAATTGTTACTACCAAACTACAGTAATCAAAACAATATGGCATTGGCACAAGAACAGACCTACAGAGCAGTGGAACAGAATAGAGAACCCAGAAATAAACCCATGCATCCATGGTCAGTTAATGTATAATAAAGGAGCCATGAATATGCAATGGGGAAAAGGCAGTCTCTTCAATAAATGGTTTTGGGGAAACTGGCCAGCTTCATACAAGAGAATGAAAATAGACCACTGTCTAATCCCACACACAAAAGTATACTAAAATGAATTAAAGACTTAAATATAAGACATGAAACCATAAAACTCTTAGAAGAAAACATAGGCAATAAACTCTTGAACAAAAGCATGCAAGGTTTTTTCTTGATACGTCTCTCCAGGCAAGGGAAACAAAATGAAAAATGAACAAATGAAACTACATCAGGCTAAAAAGCTTCTGTACAGCAAAGGACACAATTAACAGAACTAACAGGCAACCTACTGAATGGGAGATATTTGCAAATGATATATCTGGTCAGGGCTAATATCCAAAATACATAAAGAACCCATATAACTCAACATAAAAGAAAACAAATAGTCTGATTATAAAATGGGCAGGGTACCTGAACAGACATTTTTCCAAAGAAGACATACAGATGGCCAACAGACACATTTAAAGATGATCCACAATGCTAATCATCATGAAAATACAAATCAAAACCACAATGAGATATCACCTCACACCAGTCAGAGTGGTCACTATTTAAAAGACAATAAATAGCAGGTGGTGGTGACAATGTGGAGAAAAGAGGACCCTCCTGCACTGTTGGTGGTAATGTAAATTGGCTCAGCCACTATGGAAAGCAGTATGGAGGTTCCTCAAAAAACTGAAAATAGAAATACCTTATGAACAGAAGTAATGTGCTTCTAGGAATCTACCTAAAGAAAACAAAATCCCTGATTAAAAAGAAGTACGAATCCCTGTGTTTATTGCCACATCATTTATAATAGCCAAGGTATTGAAGCAAACAAAGTGTCCATCAATAGATGAATAGAAAAGGAAGAAGTGCATATACACAATGGAATATTATTTAGCCATGAAAGGCACAGAAATCCTCCTATTGG
This sequence comes from Phataginus tricuspis, assembly GCA_029783875.1. NCBI lineage: Eukaryota > Metazoa > Chordata > Mammalia > Pholidota > Manidae > Phataginus > Phataginus tricuspis. Next base: position 2,009 of record JAQQAC010010165.1, on the reverse strand, counting down.
TGACAGCATGGATGGACCTAGACAATATTATGCTAAACGAAATAAGCCCAGTGGAAAAAGACAAATACCATATGATTTCACTTGTTTGTGGAATCTAAAAACAAAAGAAAACACAGTTAACAAAACAACAGTAGATTCATAGGCACTGAGAAGTCACTGGTGGTTAGCATGGGGGTTGGGTCGGGGTGAGTGGGTGGAGGGGGTAAGGGGGATAAAGGGGCATAAAAATCTCAATCATAGTATAAGTTGGTCACAGGGATGAAAGTGCAGCATGGAGCATATCGCCAAGGAATGGTTCTATAACATCTTTCTATGTTAACAGATAGTAACGGCACGAGTTGGGGTGAGGACTTAATAATGTGTGTAACTGTTGAACCACTGTGTTGTATACTTGAAACTGATATACTCTTGTATATCAACTATACTCCAAAAAGAAATGGTCATCCTAATGGGTGTGAAATGTTGATTTGATTTACATTTTCATAGTGGTTTCTGATTTGCATTTTCCTAACGAATAATGATATTGAGCATCTTTTCACTATTAGTTGGCCATTTGAATATCTTCTTTGGAAATTATCTATTCCAGTTTAGCCCATTTTTTTTCTGGGGAGTTTCTTTTGTAATTATGTCAAGTTTTGCTTCATATATTTGGGCGTTCTATATAATATGCATATGTTTATAATTGTTACACCTCAGTGGATTGACATTTTAATCAATATGAAAATTTTCTTGCACTATTGTAATAGTTTTTGACTTAAAGTTATTTTTGCTCATATTAGTATAACTACCCTAGTTCTTCTTTGGCTACCCTTTGCATGGAATATCTATTTCCATCCTTTCATTTTTCAACTCCTTCAAGTCATTGGATTTAAAGTCACTTAAAAACAGTGTATTGATAGATAAAGCTTTTTTAAAAAGTCCATCCTCAAATCACTGCATTTTTATTCAAGACTATAATCTATTTATATTTAAGGTACTTACTGATAAGGAAGTATTCACTTCTGCCATTTTGCTATTTGATTTCTGCTTGCTGACTATATGCTTTATTCCTCAAATTTCCACTACTGCCTTCTTTTGTGTGTAATTTCTTTTAGTGTATATTTTTTATTTTCATTTACTTTTATTTTTATGTATATATTTTAATTACTTTCACAGTGCTTCCCTTGGAAATTACAATTATCATCTTGCACTTTAGCAACCTACTTTCAATTAGCACCACCTAAGCTCCAACAGTATACAAAACTCTGGTCCTGTATATCTCCACCCCTCCCCCTCTATTTTCTTGTACAAGTGCCACTTTTTATGTTGTGTGCCCATTAAAATAGATTTGCAGTTATTGTTTTAGGAATTTGTCTTTTAATCAAATAGAAAGCCAAAAGAGGAGTAACAAACAAGTACAATAATATAGGCTTTGATTTTTACCTATGTAGTGGTTTTACCAGTGAGTTATACGTCTTAGTAAGATTTGAGTCACCATCCAGTTTCTTTTCATTTTAACCTGATAGACTTCTGGATGAATATATTAAAGTATACAGATGTATTTGAAATCTGTAAACTTTGAGAATGAGTTAGCCATAAGTATAATGACTTTTTAAAATGAAACATTAAGAGTACTTATTGTATGCCTTACTTCAGGATCAAAACTTCCAAACTGGTGAATGGTGTTAAAGATCAGAATAATGGCAATAAACTTAAATGGTTAAATGCGTGGTTTTAAAGTCTCACATGTCTCACATTAAGTTGTAGTACTGGGAAGTACTGGTGTCACTGGGGTTTAATTTGGTCCTCTGGAAACATGGAAAGTATTAGCAGCCTTATCAGTGGCTTGTGCTGAGGAAAAAATAAAATACACATTTAAATGATAAGTTAATGCCGCCTGTGATAGACACCATTCAGTAGATAAAGCAGTTTGATAACTTCTTTGGTAAAGAATCTTGATAACTTCTTCCAAATTCCTCGCAAATGAAATAAAGGAAGTTTGGTGCTAAAAAGAATATTCATATCAATAT
>JAQQAC010010071.1:0-12990 GCA_029783875.1 Phataginus tricuspis | reverse complement strand
ATATCTTGCTCCAGTTTTAATAATAATAGCTTTTGGTTTGCTCTCCTTGTGTAATTTTGCATACAAATGCATCAGATTTTGATTCTTTCAGCCTATCTGTGTAAGACTGTTGTCTGTAAGACTGGCATGTCTTCCTGGCTGGTTAGGGATTGAAACATTTGTTCACATAACCTGCCAAAAAAGTGAGTAAGATCTGTTCACCATGTGTGTATAAGGTTCATACTGTCTGCATTTTGATGACAGTATAAACCACATGATCTTTTCAATCTCAATTTCTTATAGTCCTGAAAGAGCACTTCACTGCATCATACATGTCTGCCAATTATCACATTTTTATTAATACATGTATGCATTAGATTGTCTGTCAGATCTTATTACTCTGTTTTGATTTGAAGTCTGCAATGGAAATATTTTAGTGAGCATACATGATGAAAAATACATCAGTGACCTAAGTAAATAAGTTACTAAAATCAAGAATAATATGCTTTAATACTTGGGAAATATAACATGGTTGCTGAAAAATGTTTTGCTTTTTTAAAGAAAATCTTAAAAGTTGAAAACTTTTTTAGAACTTAATATGTACAGCTCATGGAAATTTTAAGGCCCTTGTAGTCTACTCAGGTGTGTATGAACACGCAAAGGAGGATTTTAGGGGAAAGAGCTGAAGGTGGTAGTAGGTAGTCTTACATTTTAATTTATTTGTATTTTAATTCCTTAACATTTTTATTTTTTATTAAAAATGTCTTCCCTTTACCAGACCTAATAATGATATTCATGTATAGAGTAATTTTTAACATTTTTCATGCTACTTTTATATCTGTTACTATGGCATGGCAGACCATGTGGTAGTGGAAGTAGAGCATATAGGGGTAGAAGTTAGGAGACCTGCATTCCAATTTCAGCCCTTCGTTGAGAGTTCTGTAACAGTGGTAGGTGTCTTGACTTTCCAGAGCTTCATTTTTGCTCCTCTGTAAAATTGGGGAAAATTAAATGTAAAGGAAGGCGAAAGCGTATTCTAGCTCTTATTATGTTATCTTTACAAGTGGAAGTTATGGCCCATTAAAAAAACTAACTGAGTGCACTTTAGTTTTCCATAATACAGGGATAGTAATACCTGCTCTGCCTACTTCACAGGAATGTTTAAGGTAAAAGTAACAATATGAAAATTGTTTAAAACTTCTATGAATGTAAGATAGTATTTATTTAGGAATCACAACAACTTTTTTGGGCAACATCTGTTTTTATGAAATTTTACTCCTATTAAGCAAACACATTCCCAATGCCCAAAAGAAAACACATTGCTGAATTTAAAAATATTTATTTTTGTTATTTACTACTTGTTTTTTCTGTCTCCTTTCTTTTCCTATACTATCACCAGCAGAAACTTGATAATTTTGTGCAAAAGTTCTCAGTTAATAATTGCATATTTTTCCACTTATTAAATTACTGCTTAAATTCTACAGGACAGAAAGGAGATAAGACCCACCCAACTATTGCAAACTTTTTTTAATGGAGTATTTTTGCAGATTTCAACATACTTTCACTAACTTTTTTTTTAATTAGAGGAATTTTTTTTCACAGTCTTTTGCCAGTGCTTTTAAATACTTTTATTTCATGAAGAAAAAAAAAATAGAATTGCATTGTAAAATAGAAAGTACTTCACTGGTCTAATGGGTGGTGTGGGGCGTGAAGATATATGCGGAGGGTGCTATACAAGGTAAAGGGAGGGGAACGAACTTTAGTCTTCCCTTTAAGTGTTAACATTTCTCTTCATTTAGGACGTCCTATTCATTTAGGACGTTATTTTCTCTGTTGGTCAATCAGAAGCATGTTCCAGAGATGGTCTGTGGCAGCTTCTAGACTAATAGGTATTAGTAGTATGAGGTTGTTTTTTTTCTCCCAGTGGGGTTTCATTATTGAGAGCCCTTAAATATGCTAAGAAGAAAACATTATTTTTCCATAAATCTGAATTTAAATAATATATATTATATATTTAAACAAATCTTACTATGTCTGTAACTTTATTTTTCAAGGAAGCTGCTTGTAAATTGAGCATTTGATAATAGTTTTTCTTATGCTAGATGTTAGGCTGAGGAGATAACTATCCCTGAAAAATACTTAAGAAAACATTTATTTTTAAGTGGTACTGATACATTTATCTGTCTTGTGTTTCTCTTGTGGAGTTGTTAAACAACTTAAATATTATTTTTTTTATGATTACAAAAAGAATACATTATTGTCAAAAACTTAAAACATCAGTGTGTGATTTCAGAAATTATCTGCCTGCCCATCTCCCACATTTAAAAATAAGCTTTGTATACTTAAATTGTTTTTGTACAAATACCAACATATGTGCATGCATATTCTGTTATATGACTAAATTAGATTCTTTACAAAAGTAAATTTGCAGCAGCATGGTGCAGTTTACACATAAATGAAATTAGGGTCCTTAATCTATTGCTTGTATACTTACATTTTAAGAAAAATGTAAAGGAACGGACATATTTAGCTATAAATGGACATAGCTATATCCAGTATGTTAAAAATGAGAAGACCAGATGAAAAAAATGTGTCAGTGTTGAAAGTTCTTGTCCTTACTGGTTAGGATGATTGAAAATCTTAATTCCTGTTGTTGATAATTTACTAGCTATGTTAGCATAAAGTAAAATTTCAACAGTAATTTTGGATCAGGTTCAATAGGTGTACATGTTACTAGGACTAAATAGTTGATATCTTTATAGTGTAATAAACATAATATGTAATGAAAGTAATGCTAGCTGACATTTATTTGAGATTTCACTGTGCTGTGTATATTTTTTCTTTTAATTGTCCTTAGGTTGGTGATGTAGATAGGTACCTATTTTATAAATAAGGCAATTGAATTTGGAGAGGCACTGTTTTATCTTGACCCCTGTGCCTGGGCTCTTAACAAAACTGTTTTTGCCACTAGATTTATAGTCATTAGTGAAATTTTTATAGTCGATATAATTAGATTTTGAACCCACAATAACGTTAAAGAAATAATGCAATTATATTACAGAAATAATTTTCCTGCCTACTGTAGACTACTTTTGTATGAAGTTTGTGTGGATTTGTATGAATAGACCATTGAGAACATATAGTGTACCAGAGTGATTATTAATGGATTCTTCCGTTTAGCTTAATAATGTATTAAAATGAGAAATTCGGTGAAATATATTTTGTATTTGCTTTTCGTGTTACATGCACTTTTCCTTTGTGATTATTTCTAAACTTTAGTGCCTGAATGAAATTTAGTCCCATATTAAAACATACAAACTGAAAATACTAACCATACAAGTACTACTAAAGAAAATAAACAAAATTTTGCTTAAATTCAGGGAAGAGTATATATAAAGCACCAAGGGAGATGTAAAAGAAACAGCGAAATAGCATTTATCTTCCTTAATTTTAAGGACATATGCAATCATTTCCTCACTTGCAGATATGTTTATAATTGAAATTTCAAATACAGTTTTTTGTTTCTAAAGTCAAATGGTAACATTTTTACATTGAAAAACCCTGTAACATGAAATGCAATTAAAAAAGTAAGATCAGTAAGTGTGTTTCTGTCTGTCTTGGACTTTTACAAAATTAGTAGCACTCCTTTCTGTTTCTAAGATGTGTTTTTTTGTTGTTGTGACTGTTTTAATATTGTCTTTATTAGTAAATGCAATAAAATCTTTTTTTTTGTAATTCTGTTAGGAATTGCAATACTGCAGTTACACTTTGGTAAATTGTTTACATAATCTGACAGTGATGAGACAATCTCTTAGTCATTTCTTCAAATCAACTGAGATGTTTTACTTCAGTTAAAAACTTCATAAGCTCTTGAATCATTAGTTTATAAGTAGGGTTGTACATAATGCTAATTTCAAAGGAATCTTTTGTTTTAAGTAAAAAAAAACCTATACTGGAAAATACTTTGTAATTGAGTAGTTTATTATTTTAGATAGCTGACAGTATTAAAACTGCATCTTTGAAACTGTTTTCTAAGTCATGTAAGCTATTCTTTCAGTCCGTAATACTGTGTGTGGGTTTCCTTTTCGTTCATTCATTCAGTCTTCATTTATTGAATGTCTTCCTGGACATTGGGGAAACAGAAACTATGATAGTCTCCAGTGCCAAGAAATTCAAATTTTAGTGGATGAGAGAAATATGTAGATACTTAACTAAAATGCAGTGTAGTTGAAGTGTCATTGTGGGAGTCTTAAGAAAGGAGGTAAAGGTCCAGTCTGGAGGGGATGGGAAGAAGAGATGGTAACTTCTGTGGTTGGTTTTGAGGTATGAATAGAACCTTCAGCCAGGCAATGCCAAGGAGTAGCCAGTCATTATTTAAGATTCCAGAACTTTCTGTACAGTAGAATATATAAAGATACAAAATATGTATAAGGTTATAAAATACTGCACTAATGTCTGAAGTCCTTGCTGGCATACAGCCTCTATAAATTTCCCTATCATTTTCCCTACTTGTAGTGTACTCTTTGGGTTCAGAGAGCTAGATTCTAGATAAAGGTCTGATACACACACAAAAAAAATTTCACTCTGGATAATTTATTTAACCTTTCTGGTTTATAGTTTATAAATCAAAGAGACAGTGGTTCTCAACTAGGGATATACACTAATGTATAATCATTTTAGGTTTTTAAAAATATACACTTTTGGATCTTGATCCAAATAAGTCAGATATAAGTTCTTAATACTCTGGTTTCTTTTTCTGATACTTGTTCACTGTAGTGATTTAATTTTGTTTTCTGGAGTATAAGTAAACTTCTGGAATGCTAGGCTGCACATAGGCTCTCTACTTTCAAAACAATTTACAGGGTATTTTCTTTCAGTTTCTGACATGCTCCAAGTTATATCTTCTGCTTTTCTAAGCCATGTTAGTCTTACTGATTTTAATTCTTGAAATCTTAAATAAATTCCAGTTCTCCCACATTTGCGGAATACTCTTTAACCTTACAAGGTTGAGAATTAAATGAGTTAATTCATACAAAGTGCTAGCACAGTGCCTAACACGTAGTAAGAAGTGAATAAATATAGGCTTTTGTTATTAGTTCCATCTTCAGGGTTTAAAACATAGTGGGCACTTAATAAATGCTCATTTTTTTTCCAATTAAATCTAGCTCAAGACCATTTTAGGAAATGGTTTTTGGGAAACATTTCTTAAATGTTCCTTTTTACTACCTGATATTACAGTTTAGCATCTATACTGCTATCTAGTACTGCTAATACAACATTACTATTTAAATTTCAGAAGGATGTTTTTCAGTAGTCCTTTAAAGAGCAACTTTGTTAGAATAGTAAAAGTGACCATATTTAACACTTTCAGAAAACTGTAACAGAACATCTTTGTTTTTTAAACTGAGATGTTTCTGTATACTGGAAGCTGAAAAATGTTTAAGGGCAACAGTGGCACAGACATCTTGTAAATTGAGTAATAATTAGTAACCTAAATCACTAAAATTTTCAATAATTGAATATTGAAATATATAATGGGCTGAATGAAATATTTAAGTTCATGATTTTCCCAGAATTTGTGCTTAGAAAACAATAACCATAATTGTATGTCTTTAAACCTGCTGTTATTGGCTTTAAGAGGCAGTTATTAATAAAATTGTATTAATTTAAAAGCATTTCCAATAATTACAGTATTCATTCCTGTCAAGCCTCTTAATTCACACTGTAGAGGTGGTTTATCTTATATATATATATACACATTTTTTTATCTACCCAAGCTCAAACAAATTTAGATGTAAAATTTTGTTGGCCAAAATATAGGTGATACATAAGAAAAAAGTGATTAGAAAATTAACCACTAATCCTACTTTGAGACTTGTTTTTGCTCTTGATAGACTTTCCAGTATTTATTGAAAATTTTCACCCTGTATTTCATTATTTTTAAATTTAGAAAATAAAAGAATGATAAGTAAGTTGCTTTTATGGTCCATGATCTTAGATGATGTCTATTCTTTCTCTAGGCATTAATTTCAATTTCTTGAAGACTGAAGGGAGAATTTTGGTCCCTTTATGCCTCAGTTTTGCAGAAACTGTGTTAAAACGTGTGTTTTGTTGAACTGAGTAAAAATTAAGTTTCTCTTTCTAGTAAAAACTGTTCATATTCTATGTTTTTCTCCTCTTCCCTGACATGATTTAGGTGGGCCTATTCTTTTTTCCTCTGCTCTCACAAATAGCATTCTCAGTATGATCCCTGGGAATTTGTTACTGTTTTTTTCCATTATGTTATTTAAAAAAATCATTTCAGTCTCAGTATTTTGGCAAAGGAATGTGTTTTACTGCTGAGTTAGACTAGACTTAAAAAATATTTATAAAATAAAACGTTGAACTAATCAGATTTTTCTTTGATAGTTGCAACTCCTGTGAAGCAGCTGAGGTATTAAAAGAGTGAACCATGTTCCTATACATTTTTCTTTTCGGAGCATGTGCTTTTAGATGACTGTTTGTTTTTAGTGCTTTGGGTACTTAAAGTTGTACAACCTTGAGCAAGTTACTTAATTTCTCTCAATCTCCTTTCCCCTCTGTTGAGTGATGCTTTAGATAAAGCATAGGTGTTTTACACACAGCAAGTGCCCAGTAAATGTTCTTTTTGCTACACATTCTTGTGTCTTTAATAGTTTTCTTTTTTTTCTTGATTGTTGCTTTATTAATCTCTTAGGAATAGATAGATGACTATTTCCATCTATGTTTGATTTTTACATCATGGTAAGTTCTTAAAAAAATAGTAACATTAACCATGTAAAAGTAAGCTGGGATGTTTAAATCTATGTTGTGACAGTCTGAGGAAAGAAATTCGGAAGGGGTTTTGGTGGCAGCTTGACAGAAAGAATTATTTTAAAGTTGTACTTAAAAAATCATACAAAGTCTGGTCTTGAGGTTTCTAGTCAAAGACATTTTATTTTGTGGCTTAAAGAAAATATTGTTTTTCTGAAACATCTTTGTTCTTTATTTTTGAATAATGTTATATTTTATGAAAAATGAATAGTGTTTTATGAAAAAATGAACTTGGAGATATTGAAATGACAATATTGACCTAGAATGAATTGGTTAAATGGAAAATCTTATTCTGATAATTGGGAACTCACTATAGATATCCATGTGATTTGAAAAGTTTTATTTAAAAAAAAAGAAAGATAATCATTTAGAACTTACTTATAAGTACTTATGTGCCAGGCACTGCACTTTATGTGCATTTTGTCTCCTAAAAATTTCAACAGTCTACGCTATGAAGTAGGTAGTGATAGAATCCTTAATTTATGAATCAGAGAATGGATGCTCAGAGGTTAAGCCAACTTGCCTAAAGCCATATGGTTTGTGATCTACTTGACTAAGTAATAGAGTTCTTAATTGTTATGTTTAAGTTTTTCCTTTAACACTAGTGTAATTTTATCTGCCACATTAAATTGAACCAAGTTAGGATTATTTAAAGATAATTAGAATATTCCTGGAAAATAAAGTTCCAATTCTGAGAACTGGAAATTTAAGTATAAAAACATTTAAATTTTCTCTAGAGCTTCTGGAATTTTAATTACAGTATTTTATGCATTGTGAAAGCATGCTGAGTCAAGATTTAGTAAAACAAGATTTTGGTGGGGGTGTTTTTGTTTTTGTTTTTGTTTTTTAATTCTGTGATTCAGATAGAGTTTCTTTTTTTGTCTGGTGAATTACCCCTTTTAGCCATTTGCGGGAACAACTCTTTGTTAGAACTATTAAGATTTCAGGGATTTACACACAGTTTTGCCTTGTACTTTGCTTTTTCATTTTTGGGGGGATAATACAAGTACTCAAAAATTTTATTTAATTGAATTGGTAATTTGTTAAACATCGTGATTTCATGGTAAGCGTTTTTTTAATGTATTAGTCTAAATGTATTGATAACTTGGTAGTATATATCATTTTCTTAAATGTAATACTTCAAAGGACAATACTTTTAAGAGTAAAAGGTTAATTTTTTGTAATATTGTAACTATAGTAGGATGAGATAGGGTTTCAGGTTTATCAACTGCAGGCCTTAAAATACAGATTGTTAGTGATTTCTTTGTCCTCAGTGTCTTTGAAAGGAAATTTTTTGAGTTCGGGTGGGGAAGAAAATTAATCTTTATAAATTGAGGCATCTGGTTAGTTGGAATTTTTTTGGTATACCGCTTCACTATACTAGGAAACCCTTTTTAACTGAATTATTAAGTATGGCTTTTTGCCAGGATGAATTTACCTAGATGTTAGCTTTTAGTCAAGTCATAGTTTGTTTTTTTCTTGTGCCTTTTCTTTTTTGCCTGAATATTTCCTATACAAGTATCTCTCTTGGTATTAATAAATCAGGGAGGTTGATTTCACAAAAAAAATGAGGCTTGGTATTTTTGTATAGTGTTTATAAACCTTGTATTTTTTTGTTGGCATTTTTTGAGTGTTCATGATATGCTGAATAGCCTTGTAAATTCTGCATGCACACACAGACACTCATGTAATGGGCCTAAAAACTTTTTAGGGTAGGTGGTAATTATTGTTGTCACCTGCTTAACAGATGAAGAAACTGAGGCACAGAGAAGTAAAATCACTTGCTTATAGTTACATGCTAGGAAGTGATAGAGTCAGGATTTGAACTTGGACAACCTACCTGAGAACTCATGTTCTTAATTACCAGGCTAAGCTCTTTATAAAAATGCAACAAATTTGTTATATTTAGACTTGGGGTAAATGAAGGAAATATGTGATTGGGAGAGGGAATTGTCATTATTGCTGGTTCTATACTGCGATAAACGTTATCTGTGATTACAATCTATATGAAGCTTTTACTTGGTTAATTATAATTATTATAGCTATTATTAACAACAGCTAATATTTTTAGAGCACTTACATGCCAGTCATTTTACTAAATACTGTATGTGGTTTATCTATCTCTTTTCTAATTCTCATAATGACTCTATGAGGTAAGTACTAATTTCCACATTTACACATGAAGAAACTGAGACTAGGAGATTTATATAATACATTCAAAGTCTCATGGCTAGTTAAGTAGTAAAGATTGAAACCCAGTCAGTCTTATTTCAGAGTCTGTATTCTTAATTTTTATGGCATACCCATTACTGTAGCATGTTTAGATAGGACTCACTGAGGAGTGTGGAAAAAAATAAATCACTTCCAAGGAAAGATTATACAACCATTTATTTTAACATTGCAATGAAATTCCGTTCTCTTTGTTTTCAGTGTAAGAACAAAGAGCTGCTCATATATCTATATATCTTTAGTTAATTAAATTCTTACACAGTAGAATTTGCGATCATGAAAAATGGGTATGGTAGTTGATGATATTTTCATTATATGATAGTCATTTATATTAGAATGTTCTGGTAACTGAATTTTTTAATAATTAGAATATGAAAGTAATATATATTAAAAATTGAACATAATTTGGAATCACTTTATGCTTCTACCTCAGACATGTTTATGAAACTTGATTTTTGTTATATCATTGATGTAAAGAAATGCTAATCTGTAGCTCTTTGTGTTTGGACGAATTCTTAGTTATGTGGTTCTTGGCTATTTTTGTAGTATATATTTTGGGAAGTGGATTAATTGGAAGACTAATTTATGAGAAATAATACCTTAAATAATGGTTTACTCAGAGGAAAAGTCAGATATTTTTAATATTCATGAAGTTGAAATGGAATTTATGTAGTAGACGTGTCAATTTGTTTAAGGATTATGTAGTTCTAAACTTCTTAAAGTTAATTTTGTTTTATCTAAGTGTATCTGAGAATTAATTGAATTCTTACTGCATTCCTATTTCCATTTGGATAGTAATAGGAATGTTTACATTGATTTTCATACTTTGGCTTGGAGATTAGGTGAGACTTGAAAAGTAGTTTCAGTTGGAGTTGAAGTGCAGAAGTTATCCAGTAACAATTTATTTTTATTCTTGGCTACCATTTATTTTTAAGGTATGTAAAATTTCACTGATGGTTTTGCTCCTACTTTTGTAGTTGCATGTAGTCTTTATTTTTTCCTTCGAGTATTATTTTGAATTGATTTAGAAAGAGCCCCAAGTACTGACATGGTTGTACACTTACACAGTAGTATTTAAATATATATGAATATTATAAATTCTATAAATCTATTGTATACTAAAACTCGCTACTTAGAATACCTTTAAAATTGTAACACAGTAGAGTTCTGATCTTGTTTTGTTACTCATAGTCTGCAGTGCATAAGTTTTCTACTGAAACGTATGTCATAGTTTGACAATCATTGTTTACACGTAATTTTCTCTCTTTTTATTACAATGCTTCCCAGCAAGGACAAGTTTGGAAGGTTTGCAAAGCTTTTCACCTTCCCTCTGCCCGCTTGACCGCTTTCAGATCAGTTTCATGTTTCATAACTTCTCTTTCTGCAATTCACAACATAGCCATAGTAAGCAATGATAAAACAACAAATTGCAATACTGTATTTCCTCATACATAATAGAGAAAACTTTTCAAAGGACACATCCTTTCTAAAATTGAATAAAAAGTTAAATAAGAATGTTACAATTTTAGTAATTCCCTAGGAAATAACATCTCACAAATAAGTTAATTAAATGTCACATAATGAAACAGTGAATAGAATTGAAGATTGTATTCTGTACTGCTAATAGTTCAGATAAAAAGTTTTTTCTAGTAGTATTATCTTACATTTGTATAATGCTTTACAGTGTGCTACAGAGAGTGCTGTACTGCTGATGTCAAAATGTAAACATTTGCATTTGTTCTGTGCTTATGAGATACAGAACAGATGTAGATTCATTGTTTGAAGTGCTACTGGTATGATGGAAAACACTGTTGTAACTCAAAATATTCAGAACAGGAACACACTTTAGTACTATAAAAGACAATTTTAGCAGCTTCCAGTTCTTTTGAACTAGGCTTTTGTATTAAAATGTTTAAAGTGAATGAGGAAACATTTTGGAAAAGACATTTAAACATAAACTTTTATATTATAACACAAACATTTCCAGTACCCTACTGAATATTTAATTTTGTAATATTTTATTAGCTTCAGATGAATACAATACTACCTCAAACCAAGAATTTTTTTTCTTTTTTTTTTTCTTTTAGGTTTGAGCTTTTTTCTTCACTGCTGTTCTGCGCTAACTGCTTTGAAACTTTCCATGCATTTTTTTTTCAGTAGAAGAACATCTCTGTACTGTCTCCCATTGCATATTTCAGCTATGACAATCCCTGCACTTTGCCTATTCATTTTATCACCTGCTCACCAAAAACAATAAATATCTTTCTAATTTCTGTTTACAGATTTGCTATTACTTCTTAGTTTTAGAAGAAGGGTGCATTTCACTCTTTTTTATTACTATTGTTTTATAGGCATGTGGAGACCCCAAGGCAAAACCATCCTACCTTATTGACAAAAACTTGGAATCTGCTGTGAAGTTCATAGTCAGAAAGTTCCCTGCCGTAGAAACCCGCAACAACAATGTAAGTCATTTAAATTTTTGTATTACTTATTTTAGCCATCTGTAAGGAAAGTAATGGTTAGTATAATTCTTGAAATAGCTCTTATTTTTCTATATTTTGACATATCGATTACACACATTGATTAAGGACTTTTGCAGACAATATTCTTATCTCTGAAATTGGAGAAAGTGACTCTGCTACATTGCCATTTGTGGAAATCATAAGATCTTAATTTCTTATACACTTTCTTTCAAGTTGCAACAGACAGGAAGGCAATAGATATGTATACATTCCAAATATTTATGTGACTAGTTGGGGAGTTTTTTCTTATACAGTTATGTTCAGAATCTTCCTGATATATTTGCATATTTTTTGGTGGTTCTTTATAATAACTTATGTGAATAACTAATTTTAGAAAATTAGTCTCGTTATTATCTTTACTATACCTTTTTCTTTATGTACAAACTCAGTCTAGAACTTCCCTATTACATATGGTCTCCCTACCTTTAAGAAATTCTGTTTTGAAAGTGTTGTGTCTCTTTTTGATTCCCTCCGATAGTGTATATTCATGGAAGAGTTGTATTTAACCTGTCGATACTACTTTCTCTTAAAAATATTTTAATGTAGAGTGAAAATACCAGTCAGAATTAACAAAGTCTGGTAAAGTGCTTTCTAAAGAATGTTTTTTTAAGTAATTTTTTTTTGAGTACAGGTTAAGAGAGGTCTTTCTTTGTTTCATAGAAGATTATGTTTTGTAATTAATATAGTAAGGTATCACAATTAGTTCCTGGTTACAAATTGGTGATTCAAAACACATTCTTTTTAAGAACACTATTATTTGTTTGGATAACACTTTTTTAGTTATGGACATTAATTAGTTAACTTGTCTGAGAGATTATATACTCACTGTGAAGGAAAGAGATTTTATAATGAAAATCTAACATTTAATTTCGTACACATTTCCCATTTTCATGGATTGTACAATTTCTGTGATATGAACACTTCAGAGAATCTTTGAAGTTTAATTTATAATTGTGTGTATAAATTCTCATGTAAGAACAAGCAAAGTTCCTGAAAACGAGGTGGTCTCTTACTAGCAGATAAGATTACATATATATTCACTATTTCATAACAGTGAAATTTTTTGTCAGTAAATTAAGAATCTTAGATCTTCTTCATTTGCTGGGCAAACTTTATTATAATGCTATTGTTTTTGTTTTTTAATAGTTCTCAATTTTTGCAGCACAGAATTGATTGCAGCACATACTGAGATACATTCATATGTATACAATTCACCTATTTAAAGTATACAATTCGGTGTTTTTTAGTATATTTACAGAATTGTGCATACAATACCACAGTCAATTTTAGAACATTTTCATCAACCCAAAAAGAAACCCCGACCTATCAGTAGTTTCTCCTACCAACTCCCAGCCCTACGTAAACATTCATCTACTTTCTATCTGTATGCTTATTCTGGAGATTTCACATAAATAGGATCATGTGACAT
>JAQQAC010010070.1:0-12990 GCA_029783875.1 Phataginus tricuspis | reverse complement strand
ATATCTTGCTCCAGTTTTAATAATAATAGCTTTTGGTTTGCTCTCCTTGTGTAATTTTGCATACAAATGCATCAGATTTTGATTCTTTCAGCCTATCTGTGTAAGACTGTTGTCTGTAAGACTGGCATGTCTTCCTGGCTGGTTAGGGATTGAAACATTTGTTCACATAACCTGCCAAAAAAGTGAGTAAGATCTGTTCACCATGTGTGTATAAGGTTCATACTGTCTGCATTTTGATGACAGTATAAACCACATGATCTTTTCAATCTCAATTTCTTATAGTCCTGAAAGAGCACTTCACTGCATCATACATGTCTGCCAATTATCACATTTTTATTAATACATGTATGCATTAGATTGTCTATCAGATCTTATTACTCTGTTTTGATTTGAAGTCTGCAATGGAAATATTTTAGTGAGCATACATGATGAAAAATACATCAGTGACCTAAGTAAATAAGTTACTAAAATCAAGAATAATATGCTTTAATACTTGGGAAATATAACATGGTTGCTGAAAAATGTTTTGCTTTTTTAAAGAAAATCTTAAAAGTTGAAAACTTTTTTAGAACTTAATATGTACAGCTCATGGAAATTTTAAGGCCCTTGTAGTCTACTCAGGTGTGTATGAACACGCAAAGGAGGATTTTAGGGGAAAGAGCTGAAGGTGGTAGTAGGTAGTCTTACATTTTAATTTATTTGTATTTTAATTCCTTAACATTTTTATTTTTTATTAAAAATGTCTTCCCTTTACCAGACCTAATAATGATATTCATGTATAGAGTAATTTTTAACATTTTTCATGCTACTTTTATATCTGTTACTATGGCATGGCAGACCATGTGGTAGTGGAAGTAGAGCATATAGGGGTAGAAGTTAGGAGACCTGCATTCCAATTTCAGCCCTTCGTTGAGAGTTCTGTAACAGTGGTAGGTGTCTTGACTTTCCAGAGCTTCATTTTTGCTCCTCTGTAAAATTGGGGAAAATTAAATGTAAAGGAAGGCGAAAGCGTATTCTAGCTCTTATTATGTTATCTTTACAAGTGGAAGTTATGGCCCATTAAAAAAACTAACTGAGTGCACTTTAGTTTTCCATAATACAGGGATAGTAATACCTGCTCTGCCTACTTCACAGGAATGTTTAAGGTAAAAGTAACAATATGAAAATTGTTTAAAACTTCTATGAATGTAAGATAGTATTTATTTAGGAATCACAACAACTTTTTTGGGCAACATCTGTTTTTATGAAATTTTACTCCTATTAAGCAAACACATTCCCAATGCCCAAAAGAAAACACATTGCTGAATTTAAAAATATTTATTTTTGTTATTTACTACTTGTTTTTTCTGTCTCCTTTCTTTTCCTATACTATCACCAGCAGAAACTTGATAATTTTGTGCAAAAGTTCTCAGTTAATAATTGCATATTTTTCCACTTATTAAATTACTGCTTAAATTCTACAGGACAGAAAGGAGATAAGACCCACCCAACTATTGCAAACTTTTTTTAATGGAGTATTTTTGCAGATTTCAACATACTTTCACTAACTTTTTTTTTAATTAGAGGAATTTTTTTTCACAGTCTTTTGCCAGTGCTTTTAAATACTTTTATTTCATGAAGAAAAAAAAAATAGAATTGCATTGTAAAATAGAAAGTACTTCACTGGTCTAATGGGTGGTGTGGGGCGTGAAGATATATGCGGAGGGTGCTATACAAGGTAAAGGGAGGGGAACGAACTTTAGTCTTCCCTTTAAGTGTTAACATTTCTCTTCATTTAGGACGTCCTATTCATTTAGGACGTTATTTTCTCTGTTGGTCAATCAGAAGCATGTTCCAGAGATGGTCTGTGGCAGCTTCTAGACTAATAGGTATTAGTAGTATGAGGTTGTTTTTTTTCTCCCAGTGGGGTTTCATTATTGAGAGCCCTTAAATATGCTAAGAAGAAAACATTATTTTTCCATAAATCTGAATTTAAATAATATATATTATATATTTAAACAAATCTTACTATGTCTGTAACTTTATTTTTCAAGGAAGCTGCTTGTAAATTGAGCATTTGATAATAGTTTTTCTTATGCTAGATGTTAGGCTGAGGAGATAACTATCCCTGAAAAATACTTAAGAAAACATTTATTTTTAAGTGGTACTGATACATTTATCTGTCTTGTGTTTCTCTTGTGGAGTTGTTAAACAACTTAAATATTATTTTTTTATGATTACAAAAAGAATACATTATTGTCAAAAACTTAAAACATCAGTGTGTGATTTCAGAAATTATCTGCCTGCCCATCTCCCACATTTAAAAATAAGCTTTGTATACTTAAATTGTTTTTGTACAAATACCAACATATGTGCATGCATATTCTGTTATATGACTAAATTAGATTCTTTACAAAAGTAAATTTGCAGCAGCATGGTGCAGTTTACACATAAATGAAATTAGGGTCCTTAATCTATTGCTTGTATACTTACATTTTAAGAAAAATGTAAAGGAACGGACATATTTAGCTATAAATGGACATAGCTATATCCAGTATGTTAAAAATGAGAAGACCAGATGAAAAAAATGTGTCAGTGTTGAAAGTTCTTGTCCTTACTGGTTAGGATGATTGAAAATCTTAATTCCTGTTGTTGATAATTTACTAGCTATGTTAGCATAAAGTAAAATTTCAACAGTAATTTTGGGTCAGGTTCAATAGGTGTACATGTTACTAGGACTAAATAGTTGATATCTTTATAGTGTAATAAACATAATATGTAATGAAAGTAATGCTAGCTGACATTTATTTGAGATTTCACTGTGCTGTGTATATTTTTTCTTTTAATTGTCCTTAGGTTGGTGATGTAGATAGGTACCTATTTTATAAATAAGGCAATTGAATTTGGAGAGGCACTGTTTTATCTTGACCCCTGTGCCTGGGCTCTTAACAAAACTGTTTTTGCCACTAGATTTATAGTCATTAGTGAAATTTTTATAGTCGATATAATTAGATTTTGAACCCACAATAACGTTAAAGAAATAATGCAATTATATTACAGAAATAATTTTCCTGCCTACTGTAGACTACTTTTGTATGAAGTTTGTGTGGATTTGTATGAATAGACCATTGAGAACATATAGTGTACCAGAGTGATTATTAATGGATTCTTCCGTTTAGCTTAATAATGTATTAAAATGAGAAATTCGGTGAAATATATTTTGTATTTGCTTTTCGTGTTACATGCACTTTTCCTTTGTGATTATTTCTAAACTTTAGTGCCTGAATGAAATTTAGTCCCATATTAAAACATACAAACTGAAAATACTAACCATACAAGTACTACTAAAGAAAATAAACAAAATTTTGCTTAAATTCAGGGAAGAGTATATATAAAGCACCAAGGGAGATGTAAAAGAAACAGCGAAATAGCATTTATCTTCCTTAATTTTAAGGACATATGCAATCATTTCCTCACTTGCAGATATGTTTATAATTGAAATTTCAAATACAGTTTTTTGTTTCTAAAGTCAAATGGTAACATTTTTACATTGAAAAACCCTGTAACATGAAATGCAATTAAAAAAGTAAGATCAGTAAGTGTGTTTCTGTCTGTCTTGGACTTTTACAAAATTAGTAGCACTCCTTTCTGTTTCTAAGATGTGTTTTTTTGTTGTTGTGACTGTTTTAATATTGTCTTTATTAGTAAATGCAATAAAATCTTTTTTTTTGTAATTCTGTTAGGAATTGCAATACTGCAGTTACACTTTGGTAAATTGTTTACATAATCTGACAGTGATGAGACAATCTCTTAGTCATTTCTTCAAATCAACTGAGATGTTTTACTTCAGTTAAAAACTTCATAAGCTCTTGAATCATTAGTTTATAAGTAGGGTTGTACATAATGCTAATTTCAAAGGAATCTTTTGTTTTAAGTAAAAAAAAACCTATACTGGAAAATACTTTGTAATTGAGTAGTTTATTATTTTAGATAGCTGACAGTATTAAAACTGCATCTTTGAAACTGTTTTCTAAGTCATGTAAGCTATTCTTTCAGTCCGTAATACTGTGTGTGGGTTTCCTTTTCGTTCATTCATTCAGTCTTCATTTATTGAATGTCTTCCTGGACATTGGGGAAACAGAAACTATGATAGTCTCCAGTGCCAAGAAATTCAAATTTTAGTGGATGAGAGAAATATGTAGATACTTAACTAAAATGCAGTGTAGTTGAAGTGTCATTGTGGGAGTCTTAAGAAAGGAGGTAAAGGTCCAGTCTGGAGGGGATGGGAAGAAGAGATGGTAACTTCTGTGGTTGGTTTTGAGGTATGAATAGAACCTTCAGCCAGGCAATGCCAAGGAGTAGCCAGTCATTATTTAAGATTCCAGAACTTTCTGTACAGTAGAATATATAAAGATACAAAATATGTATAAGGTTATAAAATACTGCACTAATGTCTGAAGTCCTTGCTGGCATACAGCCTCTATAAATTTCCCTATCATTTTCCCTACTTGTAGTGTACTCTTTGGGTTCAGAGAGCTAGATTCTAGATAAAGGTCTGATACACACACAAAAAAAATTTCACTCTGGATAATTTATTTAACCTTTCTGGTTTATAGTTTATAAATCAAAGAGACAGTGGTTCTCAACTAGGGATATACACTAATGTATAATCATTTTAGGTTTTTAAAAATATACACTTTTGGATCTTGATCCAAATAAGTCAGATATAAGTTCTTAATACTCTGGTTTCTTTTTCTGATACTTGTTCACTGTAGTGATTTAATTTTGTTTTCTGGAGTATAAGTAAACTTCTGGAATGCTAGGCTGCACATAGGCTCTCTACTTTCAAAACAATTTACAGGGTATTTTCTTTCAGTTTCTGACATGCTCCAAGTTATATCTTCTGCTTTTCTAAGCCATGTTAGTCTTACTGATTTTAATTCTTGAAATCTTAAATAAATTCCAGTTCTCCCACATTTGCGGAATACTCTTTAACCTTACAAGGTTGAGAATTAAATGAGTTAATTCATACAAAGTGCTAGCACAGTGCCTAACACGTAGTAAGAAGTGAATAAATATAGGCTTTTGTTATTAGTTCCATCTTCAGGGTTTAAAACATAGTGGGCACTTAATAAATGCTCATTTTTTTTCCAATTAAATCTAGCTCAAGACCATTTTAGGAAATGGTTTTTGGGAAACATTTCTTAAATGTTCCTTTTTACTACCTGATATTACAGTTTAGCATCTATACTGCTATCTAGTACTGCTAATACAACATTACTATTTAAATTTCAGAAGGATGTTTTTCAGTAGTCCTTTAAAGAGCAACTTTGTTAGAATAGTAAAAGTGACCATATTTAACACTTTCAGAAAACTGTAACAGAACATCTTTGTTTTTTAAACTGAGATGTTTCTGTATACTGGAAGCTGAAAAATGTTTAAGGGCAACAGTGGCACAGACATCTTGTAAATTGAGTAATAATTAGTAACCTAAATCACTAAAATTTTCAATAATTGAATATTGAAATATATAATGGGCTGAATGAAATATTTAAGTTCATGATTTTCCCAGAATTTGTGCTTAGAAAACAATAACCATAATTGTATGTCTTTAAACCTGCTGTTATTGGCTTTAAGAGGCAGTTATTAATAAAATTGTATTAATTTAAAAGCATTTCCAATAATTACAGTATTCATTCCTGTCAAGCCTCTTAATTCACACTGTAGAGGTGGTTTATCTTATATATATATATACACATTTTTTTATCTACCCAAGCTCAAACAAATTTAGATGTAAAATTTTGTTGGCCAAAATATAGGTGATACATAAGAAAAAAGTGATTAGAAAATTAACCACTAATCCTACTTTGAGACTTGTTTTTGCTCTTGATAGACTTTCCAGTATTTATTGAAAATTTTCACCCTGTATTTCATTATTTTTAAATTTAGAAAATAAAAGAATGATAAGTAAGTTGCTTTTATGGTCCATGATCTTAGATGATGTCTATTCTTTCTCTAGGCATTAATTTCAATTTCTTGAAGACTGAAGGGAGAATTTTGGTCCCTTTATGCCTCAGTTTTGCAGAAACTGTGTTAAAACGTGTGTTTTGTTGAACTGAGTAAAAATTAAGTTTCTCTTTCTAGTAAAAACTGTTCATATTCTATGTTTTTCTCCTCTTCCCTGACATGATTTAGGTGGGCCTATTCTTTTTTCCTCTGCTCTCACAAATAGCATTCTCAGTATGATCCCTGGGAATTTGTTACTGTTTTTTTCCATTATGTTATTTAAAAAAATCATTTCAGTCTCAGTATTTTGGCAAAGGAATGTGTTTTACTGCTGAGTTAGACTAGACTTAAAAAATATTTATAAAATAAAACGTTGAACTAATCAGATTTTTCTTTGATAGTTGCAACTCCTGTGAAGCAGCTGAGGTATTAAAAGAGTGAACCATGTTCCTATACATTTTTCTTTTCGGAGCATGTGCTTTTAGATGACTGTTTGTTTTTAGTGCTTTGGGTACTTAAAGTTGTACAACCTTGAGCAAGTTACTTAATTTCTCTCAATCTCCTTTCCCCTCTGTTGAGTGATGCTTTAGATAAAGCATAGGTGTTTTACACACAGCAAGTGCCCAGTAAATGTTCTTTTTGCTACACATTCTTGTGTCTTTAATAGTTTTCTTTTTTTTCTTGATTGTTGCTTTATTAATCTCTTAGGAATAGATAGATGACTATTTCCATCTATGTTTGATTTTTACATCATGGTAAGTTCTTAAAAAAATAGTAACATTAACCATGTAAAAGTAAGCTGGGATGTTTAAATCTATGTTGTGACAGTCTGAGGAAAGAAATTCGGAAGGGGTTTTGGTGGCAGCTTGACAGAAAGAATTATTTTAAAGTTGTACTTAAAAAATCATACAAAGTCTGGTCTTGAGGTTTCTAGTCAAAGACATTTTATTTTGTGGCTTAAAGAAAATATTGTTTTTCTGAAACATCTTTGTTCTTTATTTTTGAATAATGTTATATTTTATGAAAAATGAATAGTGTTTTATGAAAAAATGAACTTGGAGATATTGAAATGACAATATTGACCTAGAATGAATTGGTTAAATGGAAAATCTTATTCTGATAATTGGGAACTCACTATAGATATCCATGTGATTTGAAAAGTTTTATTTAAAAAAAAAAGAAAGATAATCATTTAGAACTTACTTATAAGTACTTATGTGCCAGGCACTGCACTTTATGTGCATTTTGTCTCCTAAAAATTTCAACAGTCTACCCTATGAAGTAGGTAGTGATAGAATCCTTAATTTATGAATCAGAGAATGGATGCTCAGAGGTTAAGCCAACTTGCCTAAAGCCATATGGTTTGTGATCTACTTGACTAAGTAATAGAGTTCTTAATTGTTATGTTTAAGTTTTTCCTTTAACACTAGTGTAATTTTATCTGCCACATTAAATTGAACCAAGTTAGGATTATTTAAAGATAATTAGAATATTCCTGGAAAATAAAGTTCCAATTCTGAGAACTGGAAATTTAAGTATAAAAACATTTAAATTTTCTCTAGAGCTTCTGGAATTTTAATTACAGTATTTTATGCATTGTGAAAGCATGCTGAGTCAAGATTTAGTAAAACAAGATTTTGGTGGGGGTGTTTTTGTTTTTGTTTTTGTTTTTTAATTCTGTGATTCAGATAGAGTTTCTTTTTTTGTCTGGTGAATTACCCCTTTTAGCCATTTGCGGGAACAACTCTTTGTTAGAACTATTAAGATTTCAGGGATTTACACACAGTTTTGCCTTGTACTTTGCTTTTTCATTTTTGGGGGGATAATACAAGTACTCAAAAATTTTATTTAATTGAATTGGTAATTTGTTAAACATCGTGATTTCATGGTAAGCGTTTTTTTAATGTATTAGTCTAAATGTATTGATAACTTGGTAGTATATATCATTTTCTTAAATGTAATACTTCAAAGGACAATACTTTTAAGAGTAAAAGGTTAATTTTTTGTAATATTGTAACTATAGTAGGATGAGATAGGGTTTCAGGTTTATCAACTGCAGGCCTTAAAATACAGATTGTTAGTGATTTCTTTGTCCTCAGTGTCTTTGAAAGGAAATTTTTTGAGTTCGGGTGGGGAAGAAAATTAATCTTTATAAATTGAGGCATCTGGTTAGTTGGAATTTTTTTGGTATACCGCTTCACTATACTAGGAAACCCTTTTTAACTGAATTATTAAGTATGGCTTTTTGCCAGGATGAATTTACCTAGATGTTAGCTTTTAGTCAAGTCATAGTTTGTTTTTTTCTTGTGCCTTTTCTTTTTTGCCTGAATATTTCCTATACAAGTATCTCTCTTGGTATTAATAAATCAGGGAGGTTGATTTCACAAAAAAAATGAGGCCTGGTATTTTTGTATAGTGTTTATAAACCTTGTATTTTTTTGTTGGCATTTTTTGAGTGTTCATGATATGCTGAATAGCCTTGTAAATTCTGCATGCACACACAGACACTCATGTAATGGGCCTAAAAACTTTTTAGGGTAGGTGGTAATTATTGTTGTCACCTGCTTAACAGATGAAGAAACTGAGGCACAGAGAAGTAAAATCACTTGCTTATAGTTACATGCTAGGAAGTGATAGAGTCAGGATTTGAACTTGGACAACCTACCTGAGAACTCATGTTCTTAATTACCAGGCTAAGCTCTTTATAAAAATGCAACAAATTTGTTATATTTAGACTTGGGGTAAATGAAGGAAATATGTGATTGGGAGAGGGAATTGTCATTATTGCTGGTTCTATACTGCGATAAACGTTATCTGTGATTACAATCTATATGAAGCTTTTACTTGGTTAATTATAATTATTATAGCTATTATTAACAACAGCTAATATTTTTAGAGCACTTACATGCCAGTCATTTTACTAAATACTGTATGTGGTTTATCTATCTCTTTTCTAATTCTCATAATGACTCTATGAGGTAAGTACTAATTTCCACATTTACACATGAAGAAACTGAGACTAGGAGATTTATATAATACATTCAAAGTCTCATGGCTAGTTAAGTAGTAAAGATTGAAACCCAGTCAGTCTTATTTCAGAGTCTGTATTCTTAATTTTTATGGCATACCCATTACTGTAGCATGTTTAGATAGGACTCACTGAGGAGTGTGGAAAAAAATAAATCACTTCCAAGGAAAGATTATACAACCATTTATTTTAACATTGCAATGAAATTCCGTTCTCTTTGTTTTCAGTGTAAGAACAAAGAGCTGCTCATATATCTATATATCTTTAGTTAATTAAATTCTTACACAGTAGAATTTGCGATCATGAAAAATGGGTATGGTAGTTGATGATATTTTCATTATATGATAGTCATTTATATTAGAATGTTCTGGTAACTGAATTTTTTAATAATTAGAATATGAAAGTAATATATATTAAAAATTGAACATAATTTGGAATCACTTTATGCTTCTACCTCAGACATGTTTATGAAACTTGATTTTTGTTATATCATTGATGTAAAGAAATGCTAATCTGTAGCTCTTTGTGTTTGGACGAATTCTTAGTTATGTGGTTCTTGGCTATTTTTGTAGTATATATTTTGGGAAGTGGATTAATTGGAAGACTAATTTATGAGAAATAATACCTTAAATAATGGTTTACTCAGAGGAAAAGTCAGATATTTTTAATATTCATGAAGTTGAAATGGAATTTATGTAGTAGACGTGTCAATTTGTTTAAGGATTATGTAGTTCTAAACTTCTTAAAGTTAATTTTGTTTTATCTAAGTGTATCTGAGAATTAATTGAATTCTTACTGCATTCCTATTTCCATTTGGATAGTAATAGGAATGTTTACATTGATTTTCATACTTTGGCTTGGAGATTAGGTGAGACTTGAAAAGTAGTTTCAGTTGGAGTTGAAGTGCAGAAGTTATCCAGTAACAATTTATTTTTATTCTTGGCTACCATTTATTTTTAAGGTATGTAAAATTTCACTGATGGTTTTGCTCCTACTTTTGTAGTTGCATGTAGTCTTTATTTTTTCCTTCGAGTATTATTTTGAATTGATTTAGAAAGAGCCCCAAGTACTGACATGGTTGTACACTTACACAGTAGTATTTAAATATATATGAATATTATAAATTCTATAAATCTATTGTATACTAAAACTCGCTACTTAGAATACCTTTAAAATTGTAACACAGTAGAGTTCTGATCTTGTTTTGTTACTCATAGTCTGCAGTGCATAAGTTTTCTACTGAAACGTATGTCATAGTTTGACAATCATTGTTTACACGTAATTTTCTCTCTTTTTATTACAATGCTTCCCAGCAAGGACAAGTTTGGAAGGTTTGCAAAGCTTTTCACCTTCCCTCTGCCCGCTTGACCGCTTTCAGATCAGTTTCATGTTTCATAACTTCTCTTTCTGCAATTCACAACATAGCCATAGTAAGCAATGATAAAACAACAAATTGCAATACTGTATTTCCTCATACATAATAGAGAAAACTTTTCAAAGGACACATCCTTTCTAAAATTGAATAAAAAGTTAAATAAGAATGTTACAATTTTAGTAATTCCCTAGGAAATAACATCTCACAAATAAGTTAATTAAATGTCACATAATGAAACAGTGAATAGAATTGAAGATTGTATTCTGTACTGCTAATAGTTCAGATAAAAAGTTTTTTCTAGTAGTATTATCTTACATTTGTATAATGCTTTACAGTGTGCTACAGAGAGTGCTGTACTGCTGATGTCAAAATGTAAACATTTGCATTTGTTCTGTGCTTATGAGATACAGAACAGATGTAGATTCATTGTTTGAAGTGCTACTGGTATGATGGAAAACACTGTTGTAACTCAAAATATTCAGAACAGGAACACACTTTAGTACTATAAAAGACAATTTTAGCAGCTTCCAGTTCTTTTGAACTAGGCTTTTGTATTAAAATGTTTAAAGTGAATGAGGAAACATTTTGGAAAAGACATTTAAACATAAACTTTTATATTATAACACAAACATTTCCAGTACCCTACTGAATATTTAATTTTGTAATATTTTATTAGCTTCAGATGAATACAATACTACCTCAAACCAAGAATTTTTTTTCTTTTTTTTTTTCTTTTAGGTTTGAGCTTTTTTCTTCACTGCTGTTCTGCGCTAACTGCTTTGAAACTTTCCATGCATTTTTTTTTCAGTAGAAGAACATCTCTGTACTGTCTCCCATTGCATATTTCAGCTATGACAATCCCTGCACTTTGCCTATTCATTTTATCACCTGCTCACCAAAAACAATAAATATCTTTCTAATTTCTGTTTACAGATTTGCTATTACTTCTTAGTTTTAGAAGAAGGGTGCATTTCACTCTTTTTTATTACTATTGTTTTATAGGCATGTGGAGACCCCAAGGCAAAACCATCCTACCTTATTGACAAAAACTTGGAATCTGCTGTGAAGTTCATAGTCAGAAAGTTCCCTGCCGTAGAAACCCGCAACAACAATGTAAGTCATTTAAATTTTTGTATTACTTATTTTAGCCATCTGTAAGGAAAGTAATGGTTAGTATAATTCTTGAAATAGCTCTTATTTTTCTATATTTTGACATATCGATTACACACATTGATTAAGGACTTTTGCAGACAATATTCTTATCTCTGAAATTGGAGAAAGTGACTCTGCTACATTGCCATTTGTGGAAATCATAAGATCTTAATTTCTTATACACTTTCTTTCAAGTTGCAACAGACAGGAAGGCAATAGATATGTATACATTCCAAATATTTATGTGACTAGTTGGGGAGTTTTTTCTTATACAGTTATGTTCAGAATCTTCCTGATATATTTGCATATTTTTTGGTGGTTCTTTATAATAACTTATGTGAATAACTAATTTTAGAAAATTAGTCTCGTTATTATCTTTACTATACCTTTTTCTTTATGTACAAACTCAGTCTAGAACTTCCCTATTACATATGGTCTCCCTACCTTTAAGAAATTCTGTTTTGAAAGTGTTGTGTCTCTTTTTGATTCCCTCCGATAGTGTATATTCATGGAAGAGTTGTATTTAACCTGTCGATACTACTTTCTCTTAAAAATATTTTAATGTAGAGTGAAAATACCAGTCAGAATTAACAAAGTCTGGTAAAGTGCTTTCTAAAGAATGTTTTTTTAAGTAATTTTTTTTTGAGTACAGGTTAAGAGAGGTCTTTCTTTGTTTCATAGAAGATTATGTTTTGTAATTAATATAGTAAGGTATCACAATTAGTTCCTGGTTACAAATTGGTGATTCAAAACACATTCTTTTTAAGAACACTATTATTTGTTTGGATAACACTTTTTTAGTTATGGACATTAATTAGTTAACTTGTCTGAGAGATTATATACTCACTGTGAAGGAAAGAGATTTTATAATGAAAATCTAACATTTAATTTCGTACACATTTCCCATTTTCATGGATTGTACAATTTCTGTGATATGAACACTTCAGAGAATCTTTGAAGTTTAATTTATAATTGTGTGTATAAATTCTCATGTAAGAACAAGCAAAGTTCCTGAAAACGAGGTGGTCTCTTACTAGCAGATAAGATTACATATATATTCACTATTTCATAACAGTGAAATTTTTTGTCAGTAAATTAAGAATCTTAGATCTTCTTCATTTGCTGGGCAAACTTTATTATAATGCTATTGTTTTTGTTTTTTAATAGTTCTCAATTTTTGCAGCACAGAATTGATTGCAGCACATACTGAGATACATTCATATGTATACAATTCACCTATTTAAAGTATACAATTCGGTGTTTTTTAGTATATTTACAGAATTGTGCATACAATACCACAGTCAATTTTAGAACATTTTCATCAACCCAAAAAGAAACCCCGACCTATCAGTAGTTTCTCCTACCAACTCCCAGCCCTACGTAAACATTCATCTACTTTCTATCTGTATGCTTATTCTGGAGATTTCACATAAATAGGATCATGTGACAT
>JAQQAC010010049.1:0-14963 GCA_029783875.1 Phataginus tricuspis | reverse complement strand
ATATCATGTCCACAACAAATCCATTCTTATGTAATATTGTTTCACCTTATGCAACAGGTGTGAGCCGGAAAATCATGGTCATCATTGAATTTGGAAAATCAAAAGTCTTATCCCAATGGCCTTAATTTTCTAAATAGCTGGTATTTCAAGGAAATCTAGGTTGACTCTTTCTTAAATACAAATAGTCATTTGGAAAAATAAGGAAACTTTCCTGTGTAATAGTTGATATTCTACATATATATACTTACCATATTTTCTTAAAATGTCATAGATTTAAGCAGTTTTTATGCACATATTTGTATGTGGCTACAGTCAGATATTGATTTGATAGGTATCTACTTGACCTTCTGAGTGTATCATCTTTCTTAATGTCATAATCCCACATTTGGATCATATTGCTGAAGATATGCATCTGCCAATATGTTCTAAGGGATGTTTTTACCTTTATTTGCTTTTGTGTTTCTCTTAGTAGGCAATACATATAATACACTTAATATCTTTTAAAAAAATCCAGAGTTCATATTAACATATCAATACTAAGCTCTGTTTGGCTGAGGATTAAAATCAGTAAGATTAAACTCCCTCATTGGTATTACTAATTGAAGAAGGAAAAATATGTTTTGTTTCTTTTTAAACATTTCTAATATTTCCATGTTGGACAGTTAAGAACTTTTGTCTTTTATCCACATTAGTGGCCATCCATATCAAATGTCTAGACACAATGTATTGCTTTTCAATGTGATGCATAGATTTCTCTGCATTTTGCTATGCAAGTAATAATGGATGCATGTTTATAAACTCTTCCAACAATACAGAAGACCTTTGAGTCTTTGCACTTGCTGTCCCCCCATCTGCAACACTCTTTTACTTCACTGGAATCTTAGTTCAAATGTCACTCCTCTGACCACAAGCTAATATTATATTACATATTCATTTGTTTATTGTCTGTCTTCAATGAGAGCACTAGTTCTGAACAAGTGGGACAGGAAATAGGTGGGTAAGGGAGGGCTTCAGTTTTAGTCACTGCTCTATCTCTGAGTCCCCTAACAGTAGTGCCTAGCCCGTTTTAGACACCTATTAGTTTTAGTTAATGGATGCATTAATGGCAAACAAAAACGCATTTCAAAGAGGTTTTAAAGAGTATTATTGAGCTAGAATACATAGACTTCATGTGATTAACTTTCCAATGTTAAATCATAGGTATACAGGTTGTGTATACAGGTTCCAAGTTCAGCACAATCACCAAAAAGCCACTTGAGTTCAATATCTCCAAACCAACCGATGCCAGGACTGGAACCTCCAGTGCAAAACCAGTCCTAGGCAGG
Source organism: Phataginus tricuspis (assembly GCA_029783875.1). Taxonomy (NCBI): domain Eukaryota; kingdom Metazoa; phylum Chordata; class Mammalia; order Pholidota; family Manidae; genus Phataginus; species Phataginus tricuspis. Next base: position 13,638 of record JAQQAC010010049.1, on the reverse strand, counting down.
GGTGAATCGTGTGATGCTGGTTCAGATCGCTGTCTCTGTCTTCAATTTTATAGTTTTTAGTGAGCCCTTTCCACAATTAGAATGGTTGCATATATTTCACCCAAGAATCTCTGACTATTCATGAATTTAATATATGAAGCAGGATGAAGAGCATTCAGATGAGTGACAGAAATGATTAGGTGAACAGATACTACGGCTGGCTAACTCTGAAACATCTCATTGAAACAAATAATACTTATAGAAAAAAATCTTTCAAATCATTAAAGCTGTTCAAATATGAAATAGCTTTCCCAAAGAGACATTTCCCATTTCCAAATTATATAATCATAACTTGAATCATTATCTTTTGAGACATTGTAGAAGCAATTGTTGAATGTAATTGTTGAATTGAATCAAAGGATACTATTTTATCATAAAATTACATCTTGTGGTCAACTAATTCTTTAGGATTTTAATATTACACACATTTATGTTACTTAATAATTTGAGGAAACATTCTTGAAAATCCAATCAAATAGTTGTTCTGTATTGTTTTTACTCTCTGATGCCTGAGAGCCACTAAAATGTTAATATGCACTAGGTAACTGCCCAAGGAGAATATGCTCTTCATGAAGAGTTTCCCAGATGTACTGACCATGCAGTCCAGCTTTTAGAGAGTATCCAGTGAGAGTGGTGTTACAAGAAACATTCCTTAGCTAATACTAAATGAAGATGATGAACTCTAAGCCTCTTTTCAAAATTCTTTTATTAGGTGGTTTTGTTCCTTAGAGTCCAAACAGTAGTATGGATTTAAGCAGCTTTATCCCTGAACCAACATCCCATTTCAAATCAAGCCATTTCAAATTTTATCTTTTTTAAGTATTGAGGATCTGCCTAAGATCTTATTTGAAAACAAAAGTGGTTTGACAGATGAAAATAAACACTCAGTAACTATAAATATTGCCTTCCAAAATCGCTCAACAAAATTGTGTTTACTTAGCATTGTAGTATCGGTTTACTTTTATGCTATTTTCCTGCAAAAAAACCCATATATTTGGGCTATTGGCTGATTGTGCTGAATATTATTAAAATATCTGCTTTGTAATCTAAATCCAGAATATATCCATTTATGTATCTTATTTTAAATTAATCATGGTGATTTGATCTATTTGTAACCTTAAATTATGACATGAATAACTTAATCTTTTTGGGGGTATCATTAATCTACAATTACATGTGCAACATTATGGTTACAAAACTCCCCACTTCATCAGGTCCCCCCCACCTACCCCATTACACTCACTGTCCATCAGCATAGTGAGATGGTATAGAATCACTACTTGTCTTCTCTGAGTTGTACAGCCCTCCCCATGTCCCCCCAACATTATGTGTGCTAATCTTAATGCCCCTTTTTCCCCCTTGTCCCTCCCTTCCCACCCATCCTCTCCAGTCCCTTTCCTTTTGGTAGCTGTTAGTGCATTCTTGGGTTCTGTGAGTCTGCTGCTGTTTTGTTCTTTCAGTTTTTTTCTTTGCTTTTATGCTCCACATGTGAGTGAAATCATTTGATATTTGTCTTTTTCGGCTTGGCTTATTTCACTGAGCATAATACCCTCTAGTTCCATCCATGTTGTTGCAAATGGTATGATTTGCTTTCTTCTTATGACTGAATAATATTCCATTGTGTATATGTACCACCTCTTCTTTATCCATTCATCTACTGATGGACACTTAGGTTGCTTCCATTTCTTGGCTATTGTAAATAGTGCTGCGATAAACATAGGAGTGTATCTGTCTTTTTCAAACTGGGCTGCTGCATTCTTAGGGTAAATTCCTAGGAGTGGGATTCTTGGGTCAAATGGTATTTCTATTTTTAGTTTTTTGAGGAACCTCCATACTGCTTTCCACAATGGTTGAACTATTTTACATTCCCACCAGCAGTGTAGGAGGGTTCCCCTTTCTCTACATCCTCACCAACATTGGTTGTTGTTTGTGTTTTGGATGTTGGACATCCTAACTGGTGTGAGGTGATATCTCATTGTGGTTTTAATTTGCATTTCTCTGATGATTAGCGATGTGGAGCATCTTTTCATGTGCCTGTTGGCCATCTGAATTTCTTCTTTGGAGAAGTGTCTATTCATATCCTCTGTCCATTTTTTAATTGGATTATTTGCTTTTTGTTTGTTGAAGTGTGTGAGTTCTTTATATATTTTGGATGTCAACCCCTTATCTGATATGTCATTTATGAATATATTCTCCCATACTGTAGGATGTCTTTTTGTTCTACTGATGGTGTCCTTTGCCATACAGAAGCTTTTCAGCTTGATATAGTCCCACTTGTTCATTTTTGCTTTTGTTTCCCTTGCCCCGGGGAGATATGTTCATGAAGAAGTTGCTCCTGTTTATGTCCAAGAGATTTTTGCGTATGTTTTTTTCTAAGAGTTTTATGGTTTCATGACTTACATTCAGGTCTTTGGTCCATTTTGAGTTTACTTTTGTGTATGGGGTTAGACAATAGGCCAGTTTCATTCTCTTCCATGTAGCTGTCCAGTTTTGCCAACACCAGCTGCTGAAGAGGCTGTCATCTCCCCATTGTATTTCCAAGGCTCCTTTATCAAATATTAATTGACTGTAGATGTTTGGGTTAATGTTTGGATTTTCTATTCTGTTCCACTGGTCTGTGGGTCTGTTCTTGTGCCAATACCAAATTGCCTTGATTACTGTAGCTTTATAGTAGAGCTTGAAGTCTGGGAGCATTCTTTATTCTTCCTTCTCAAGATTGCTTTGGCTATTCCAAGTCTTTTGTGGTTCCATATGAATTTTAGAACTATTTGTTCTAGTTCATTGAAGAATGCTATTGGTATTTTGATAGGGATTGCATTGAATCTGTAGATTGCTTTAGGTAGTATAGCCATTTTGACAATATTTATTCTTCCTAGCCAAGAACATGGGATGAATTTCCATTTGTTAGCGTCCTCTTTAATTTCTCTTAGGAGTGTCTTATAGTTTTCAGGGTATAGGTCTTTCACTTCCTTTGTTAGGTTTATTCCTAGGTATTTTATTCTTTTTGATGCAATTTTGAATGGAATTGTTTTTTTGATTTCTCTTTCTGTTAGCTCGTCATTAATGTATAGGACAGCAACAGATTTCTGTGTGTTCATTTTGTATCCTGCAACTTTGCTGAATTCAGATATTAGTTCTAGTAGTTTTGGAGAGGAGTCTTTAGGGTTTTTTATGTACAATATCATGTCATCTGCAAATAGTGACAATTTGACTTCTTCTTTACCAATCTGGATGCCTTGTATTGAATAACTTAATTTTAATTATACGTATACTGGTGAGTTATATATACACACACACACATATATATATATATATATATATATATACACACTGTATTTAATAATACACTATTATTGAAACACTTCTTTTTATGTTACAATTTTAGAAAACCAAGACAAATAAATCTCCCTGCAAACTTTCTCTGCATAGGTTACAAATTGAATATGTAAACTTATTAAAACCTGTAAAATGGATATTATTTCACATAAAAGTTACTTTTAATGTCAAAGTGCTAATTAAAATAGGAAAAGTAAATAATGCTCTAACTAGTGAGGTGGAACATGGAAAATAAAGCAATAGTATTAGACAGTTAATACTAACACACTCTAATGGGTTTCTGTGTCACAAAGCTTTACCTCAATCTAATCCTTAGAAAATATTAAGATAAAATCTAATTCATGTGGTAAAAGGCAAGAGTCCCAAAAATGAGTAGTAAATCACAAGTGTGCACTTTGAGTACTTGGGAGTAATTACAGAAACTGCAATCATGTCATCATTACTTTGTAAAAATATGTATATTGGAAATAATAAATATAATGATTATGATTAATAATGATGAGTAAATTAATGCAGGTCCTATATAAACAGAAAGTTAATGTTTTAAGACCCAAAAATGTACATAAATGCAATATAAAATGAATTGTTAAAAATCCATCATAATTAAATTTCCTTTTTCTGAATATTTGCCCCTGTTTTGTAAGGTGGTATTTATTTTGGTGGCCAGGCCACATCACAGCGGTAACAATATAACACTTAGCAACTATAGAAATTTCAGTATATTCAAGACACAATGATGGGCCACTCCCACATCACCAACTCCATTTAACACCTTCAAATAAACAAGCTGTGGTTTGGCGATACGAGGGCTTAAGTTTGCTTTTCTTTAATAAAGTGATTAACAGAATGCTAGTGGTACCACTTACAATCTCTGAGTCAGTGTGAAAGATTAGAAATTAGGTTAAAAGTATTTTTAACATATAGTTTTTCTTCGCATCAGCCAAACAAGGGCATCAGAGCCTTAATTGAAACAGCGATATTAATGGTTTAGGTTCCGTCAGCAGTTCTATTCCAATAGCCTTGTGTTAAAGAATATAGAATCAAGCTTTCAAAAAGTAATAACAAAATTAAACTGAGATACTCAAATTATTTTTTGAAACTTATAAATTATCTTCAATTCACAAACAGGCAAAGGAAGTTCAATTAAAGATGCGTTTAAAAGTGGAACAATACAAAGATTTGCTAATCTTATATTTGAGAAAACTATACTACAGAGATTAGTATACAAGGCAAAATATGTATGATTTGTTCATGCTCGCTGCCAAACTTCTTTTACAATAACATGCTATTCCCAGATCTATACAGATACAGATGGAGGAAGAGAAACATGCGTAAAGACTTACCCTGAACTATTTGGAGCATCCGCCGTCTCAGTCTGCCTGGCTCTAATATAGTAGTTCTCCGCTTTACCTTAGATTGGGTAAAACCCAGTTATGACCTCGGGTTGGTGGAAGGGGTTAGGAGGAAGCTGAAAAGGTAAAGGAAGACAGGCTGCTTGTCTTCCTCTGACGATAGAATCAGCGAGGCTAACCAAGCCTGAGTTAACACACAGCACAAGTAAGGCACTAGTGAAAGCATAGAGCTTCCTAATTTCTCTTCCAAAATTCAGCTTAAACTATTCAGAAATAGACTAGACTTGATCTCTGGCTAAATAAGACCAAAAAAGGCCTAGATTCCATTCAATATTCTTTTTCCTGTTTTCTGTAGGTTCAGCCCAGGGCCAAAAATTCCTGGCTTCACTCTTTATCTAATACTCAAGAATGATACCCACTCTCAGAAATGGAAATTTATGGAGATGTACATACATAGATATCACTGCTGCAATTCATTCGGGATGAGCTGTAATATTTTGGATACTATAATTGATTAGAGTGGGGAAGGAAATGATTTTCAATCCTCACCAACAATAAAAGGAACCATTGATGGAACTCGGCTTATTATTGGCCTATTTATTTCTGTATCAAAACAATGCCTTCAAATTCAGAGGTTGGGAGAAATGGCAAAATAGGTGAAGGGGACTAAAATGTACAAACTTCGTTATAAAATAAATAGGTCATAGGGAAGAAAAGTATAGCATAGGAAATACAGTCAATAATAGTGTACTAAGTTTGTATGGTGACAGATGGTAACTGTACATATTGTGACAAACACTTTTTTAATGTATATAAAGGTTGAATCACTATATTATACACCTGAGAGTAATACTGTATAGCAACTATACTTCAATTGCAAATAAATTAATTCATTTTTAAAATGAAAAATATGATAGCAAGTTAAAGCAAAAGAACTCCAACCAGAATCAAACTGATCCTATAGATATAAGTCCAGTTTATAGTAAATCATAAGATAGAAATGCATGTTGAATTACATTTCAAGGATACAGGTAAGCTAAATACAGAATGCAAATTCTGTCAAATACAAAATCAAAAGAAAAAATAGAGGGAAAGAAAGGGTTCTAGATTAAAACAAATAAGAAATATATAAATTAAATGCAATTTGTTTTGATCTTGATTCAACAAATAAATTATAAAACTAATGGATCAGTAAGGGAAAATGAATATTGAATGTGTATTAGATAACAATAATAATGTAAAAGTTTTAAGGTATAATGATGCTACTTTGATTATTTTTAAATCCTAATTTCTTAGAGATCTATGATGAAGTTTATAGATTTATGATAAAATACGATCCAAGATTTGCTTTAAAATAACTCATTGGTGTATAAGATGAAATAAGATTGACCAGTTATTGATATTAGATTATAAGTAATATATATTCATTACATTCTTCTCTTTATTTTGAGTATGTTTAAACTCCCCATAACAAAATCTTTTAATGAATAACTGATGGTGATGATGGCAAATGTGTGTGTGTGTCTTTGAATGTTCAAACTACTTTGCAGTGAGTAATAAATCACTAAATTGAGAACTTTCCTACTGTAAGTTAACTAATTTTGACAACAGGGTTTCTTGAAATATTTTGCTTGGCCAAATGAGATAAATGTTAGAGAAACAAATGTTACAAGACTCTGATCCTGAATATTGGCTCATAGAAATGAAAGAAGAAGAGGGAGGATGAGCAAGATATATGACCTAAGTACAGGTTATGAGGTCAAGTTCATGTTAAAAGTGGGAATCATTCATAAATATGTAGCAAAATCACACTGAAATATAACAGATTGAAAGTCTTCCCCTGAGATGAAAACAAAAATAGGGTAACTGCCTCACCACTTCAGTTCCACATAGTACTGGAAATCCTAACTGGTATAATAAGGCCAGAAAAAAAACATTTTAAAATATAAGTATTGGAAAGGAAAAAAATAAATCTTGTATTAACCACAGATTACACACTTCTTTATAGAGACTAACCAAAAGAAACTATTAGTATTAATAAGTAAATGCGTCAAGGTTACTGCATACAAAATTAATATACAAAATCAATTGTATTTATTTTGCTAGCAACAGACAAATTAGAAAATGAAAATTTTAAATGACAACATTTACAACAGCATCAAAAACAAAAACCCTAGGGCTACATTTAAGGAAAGCCATCCACTAATGCTACACTGAGACATATAAAACATTATTGAGTACAGTTAAAAATTTGAAAATAATAATAGGAAATACCATGTTCATGAATAGGAATACTGATTCAATATTGTTAAAATGTCCCTTTTCCTCAAATTGACCATGTACTCAAAATAAATGCCAATCACAAGCACAGAAGGGTTTTATTTTAATGAAAAAGTAAATTCCAAATACATATATAAGTACAAAAGAATAAGAATCGCCAAGATAATTTTGAAGAAGTACAATGTTGTAGAACATTCACAACCAGACATAAAGACATATTATAAGTTATAGTGATTAAAACAGTCAATATTGGTTAAAAGACCAAAAGACTAAGGAAAGAAAATAGAAAGTCTGGGAACAAACCCATACAGATGATGAGTGGCTTTGCAATGTAGTGAGGAATAGATTATATTTTTTAATAAATGGTGCCGGGTAAATTAGATATGCACATAAAACAGTGAATCTTGACCCCCTACCTCATATCATACTCAGAAATCAAATCTAAATATTTTGTAGATCTAATGTGAATATAAGAAAATAAATGCCTTAGAAGAAAATATGGAGATTCTGTTCATGATCTCTGGGAAAAAAGACAGAAAAACATGAGCTATAAAAAAAATTGATAAATTGGGCTTTATTACAATTAATCATTTATATTTAATCAGTGGAAACAATTGAAAGAGTAAAAAGGCAGTCTAAAAAGTGGGAAATTGCATCAGAGGGTGTTGGGGAAGGTCGTCAAGAGGATGTGACTGATGGTTGACCCATGAGCTGGACCTGGGCGATCAGGCTCCTCAGCCCCTCCCCTGTCCTAGGAGTACGAGCTCTGCTTGCCTTCCCCACTCCCAGAATCTGCCCCCAGGACACAGCCACGAGACAGTAATGTGGTGTAGATATTATCTGGACGGTATACATGACTGAACCCAGTTAAGGCCTCTATTATAAATTTTTAAGATTTGGCGAGCAGAGGCCAGAGATCTACTGTCTTGCAACCGTCCAAGACAAGCCTCGTGTGTAACTTTTCTTGCTTATTAAACCTGCCACCTACCAATCTGGAGTGGTCCGCCTCTTTCTTCAGTCTCTCCTTGCTCTGCATGTGTGGGGGCAAGTGTGAGAACCAACAGGAAGAGAGAGGCACAGACATCTGACAATACATCTGTATCCAGAATATAGAAAGAACTTCTGTAAGTTAGTTTTTAAGATGAAGAAATGAGGTTAAAAACTGGAAGACCATGTTGACTAGGCAATCCTTATTATTTGTGTGCATTTCTGCTATGTGTTTATATAGACTAGCAAAAAACTTGTTTGTTTTTATATATGTATTTATATTTACTAGGAACAAATGTTTATACAAACACATAAATAGTTTAAGCTTTAAATACGAGAGTATTTTTGCAGTCAGTACATGTCACCCTGTAAAATAGCAGTCATTACTAAATCTTCAAATATTGAATTTGAATATTTGAAGCATGATAAAAGAATTATGCAGTAGGAGAAATCCTGGATCATTTGACATTACAAGCTTTGCAGCTAGTTCTGTAAAGTATTTGGAAATCATCCTCCATAATTTTACTACAAGCATATATACAGACACTGTCAGAAATAACTAGTAGTATTACCTATGATATAACCCAAGAGTTACATATGGTATTTTTTCTATTTTACGTATGCACATATCTATTTATTTTTCAGGTTAGAGGTATTAATGAAGAAAAAATTATTTTCTTTTCACATAATTTTCCTTGATTTATTCCACCCATGTATTTCATTTTTTTATACTTACATATTTCATTTTTCCTTGTCATGATGTCTGTCCTCTGAAACACTGATTATGCCCATTGATACAAACAGAAACTTTGAGGAATGCATCCACCTTAGGCAAAAAGATTTTTGAAAGCAAGAATACATTTTTTGCGACTAGACCAATCCTTGAGCAGACAACAGGCACCCATCAGTGGCTGATCTTTTTGCGGTGCTTAAGGTTATGCCCAGTATTGACATAGCTGTGAATTCCTCTTACAAATACCGCTCTGCTGGGGTTTGTCCTGTCATTAATCAGTTTCCTTTCTGATCAGTGAGCCAGCATGGGGATTTGGATAAGGGCCGAGTACTAATTCCAAACTTCCTAAACATTTCTGATCCTTCTGTTTTTAGGCTAAGTATTCTGTATATTAGATGATCAATTATTTCACCATTTCCTGACTTCGATATTTTTAGGGTTGCCATTTACATATGTTTTACTTCTGGGTAGATTTGTTTTATTTAGCCATAAGCATGGAATCCTGTAGATATGGTCATAGGACAAAATGAAGCAGTCCTCAAAAGCAAGCTGTAATTATAACATTATGTAGAAAGTATCTCTTTAACATTCTCTTTTTCACTAAGCACTGAAGGCAAAATGTATACTTCCATTTAACTTTTGTTAATAGCTTTCAGTTAATATGGTTTTTGTTAGTAATATAAGAAGCTCTATGTTTTTCCTAAGAGTTGTGACTAAAATACAGTATCACAAGTGCTATGTGAAAATCAGGCTTATAACTGCAATTTTATGCTTCATGCTTTATGTTTTGTCTATTGTCATTCAAAGGTTAGAATACAGAAAACAAATATTAAATATAGACCCTAATTTCTCTCACTTAGGTATTGTTAGTGAGAGAAATCTTAGCCCTCTCTTTAACTTTTCCTAAAATGTGGGAAACCCTAAACTGTGTAGAAACAAATAAGTAGTGTTTGTTTCTTCCAGTAAGTAGGTGGTTTGATTTCCCAGAGGGCAGGTGGTGAGTGCAGGAAGGAAGTGAGGAAAGACTTTGTGGGAATTATCTGAGCCTTAAAGAAATTTAGAAGGTTTGGAAGTTAAATAAGGTTCAAGTCAGCTCTTATTGTGAATGTCTAAACTGTTTTGCCCTTCCTTGGTGAAGGGCCATAAAGTCAGGTGTGAATAGACTGTGAAATGGGCTTCTTTTGTGCAGCTAACTTCAGCCAAATGGTGATCTCATTTAAGCACACATGGCAGGAGTGTGTGTTGAAGGAAAGTTTTGTGTGTAAACCTGGGGAGCTGATTAAATGGAAATAATTCCTAACTTGTGTTTGAATTCTAGGATAATTCTTAATTATCGTCCACTTTATTAAGGCATTTTTTCACAGTCTAATTAGTAAAGATTTGAGCCATTTATCTACCTATACACATGCATGTATACACACATACATATATTTACATGCATATATATATTTAAGCAAATATATTTCAATTTAAGATAGGTCAAAATATTTTTAAATATTAGTAGATATGTACAAAATTAGAAGGATGTAAAATCCAACTAGAAGAGCATAAAATAAAGAAGACATAAGTAATTGAGTATGCATTTGCCATCACTGATCACGTGTTACAGAAATGACTGTATGTACTACGGTTGATGTACTCAGTTAAGAAAACAAGAAAAAGAAAAATGAATGTTCAGATGAGTTTTTTTTTAATGAAGAATTCTTATTGGGGCTTTTGTTTTATAAAATGAATGCATGCTTTATAGAAAATACAGCTAAAAGCTGCAGTGATGAGAAGTACGCACACAAAGATTTGCCTAATTTTTGCCATTGCATTAATTTTCACAACCACATTATGAGGTGCTATTATATTTAACCAAGTTGAGGAAACTGGTTCTCACAAAGGTTGACATTTGTCCAAGTCACACAGCTAGTAGATGGCAGAGCCAGGTTTCAATTCCAGGTTTCTTTGACTCAATAACCCAAACTCCACTAAAGAGCAGGGAAATAAAGCAAAGACCAAGAAGGACTGGAATGGAAAGCATTATTGTCCCAAAGGAAGCCTTCTGATACTGTAGCAGGTTTTTCCATTGGTAGAGTTTCCTCTATCTTCTACAATGAAATCAAGACAATTCTGACATGAATACTAGTTACCAAATGAGTACAACTCTATAATATTTTTCTGGATTATATACTCTCACAAGAAGATTAGCAAATAGCAGTAAGCAAAGTCAGAGACCTTTAGGCATCAGCCCTTCTGTAGTAGAACAAGTCTAACCAAAATATCCATATGAGATATTTTGCTGCTTGAGAGAGATACTCAGATACACGAATTCCACTGAAGACAAATGTTTTAACTCTAATGACATCTTTCATAAAGAAGGATATAGGTACTAACTGGCACATCAAAACAGGTATCCAGATAAGCACATTTTTCTTTTTCTGAATTCTTGTCACTATTACTTCCATTATCTATCCTTCTGTATTAATAAACACCTTACCATTTATCTGCCACTTGCACTGAAAACAGGAAAAAGAACCACTCAAAATTAGTTGAGGGAGACACTGTTTGACCATCAAATGTTATCATGTCTGACACTAGAAATTCTCACAAAATATTTTTTATAATCATTAAAAGTTACCACAAAGACATATTGAAAGAGTACATTGTTTACTGAATGTTACTAACTAGGTCCAGCCTTGTGTTCTTTCTTTTTCTGGACTATTGATTTATAAGAAGGAAATACAGTGAGAGTGTTTTTACTTTTACTTATCATATAATTTCAGAAACTTAGTCTTTTTTCTGGCTCTGTAGTGTTTTATTTCTTAAAAAATACATCATAAGCAAGTATGTCAAGATATTAACATTTTCAGAATCAGTTTATTCTCTTCATTTTTTTTTGATATACAGTCTTATTTTAGTTTCAAGTATGCAACACTGTGGTTCAACAGTTAGCCATATTATTAAATCCTTCCCACTAATACAGCTACTATCTGTTAACACAGGAAGATGTTACAGAATCATTGGTTATATTCTCCAAGTTGTACTATTATCCCCATGACCAACCTACATTATGACTGAGAATTTTTGTGCCCCTTTATCCCCCTCACCCTCCCCACCCACCCATGCCAGCCCCTCCCCAATGGTAACCATCAGTATCTTCTTAGTATCTATGAGTCTACTGTTGTTTTGTTCCTTCTGTTTCACTTCATATTTATACTCCACAAATAAGTGAAATCATATGGTATTTGGCTTTCTCTGCCTCGCTTATTTCACTGAGTGGAATACCCTCTAGGTCTATCCATGTTGTTGAAAAGACAGAATTTCAATTCTTTATATAGCTGAATAATATTCCATTGTGCATATATATATATGCACCATAATTTCTTTATCCTTTCATCTACTGATGGACACTTAGGTTGCTTCTATATTTTGGCTATTGTAACCAATGCAGCAATAAACATAGGGGTGAACATATCTTTTCAGATCAGGGATTTTATTTTCTTCAGGTAAATTCCTAGAAATAGATGGACTTCTAATGGGAAACACCATGTCAGTAAGGGATCGTCTCCATATATCCCTCTGTTGAAAATTTTATCAGGAACCAAAGTCCCACTACAAATTCAAGGTGCCCCATTTGTGGCAGATGAACATCTCATCTTTTCAGTGTGGATTCTATCTTCCTTCTCCTACAACTGGTAAAATTTACAGTGAGCAATTGTCTGCCTTAAGCTGGGATGCGTTACAAGTGAAGTGCAGAGTCAAAAATAGGACATGAATCTCCTGACCCCTAACCTCTTTCTCCATCCACAGCACTGGTTTCCTCCCTGCTCCAAGATGGCAATAGTGGGCACAGCCAGATGCCAAGAATTTGTTCCTTCAGTCATCAAGAAATAAATTTCACAGGTAAGGGAGCTCAGCTGGTCACTGATTGCAAAGCACTTTGAAAATGGAAAACCAAACACAGTGTAAGCGCTAGGTGCTGTTATTGTTCAGAAGGTAAGTGACGGAGTGCAGAGCTATGTTCTGGTTACTTGCAACTGGGCTACAGAAGAATTGGGGATGGGAAGGAGAGGCCCTAGGTAATATGGTTGAGCAACATGAAGAAGTTTCACTAAGAAAACAACGTATTTTGTGAGACATGAGACCCTGTACTAATAACTGGAACATTTAATTATATTAACAGGTTAGAAGCATTCTGATTCTTAAATACTTGCCAGGGGATAAAAGAGCCATGGTGAACATATAGAAAGGGTATTATTCCCATGCCGCTCTACAAATAAGAAACACACTTCTGAGAGGAGAAACGCAGTGATTCTTAAAATGGAAACTTTGGTGGAAGAACTAGCAAATAGTGTAAGGACTCATGGTACTGAGAGTAAGACATTTAAACCACTGCCTCCAAAATTCTCCCAATGGACATGGAACCTCTTATTTAGGGAAAACTGATATTACTGGAGCATAATCATAAAGTTTCAGAGAGCCAGCTTTATCACTTTTAGCAAAGAGCTTCCAGGAATGACTAAAGTGAGGCAAGCCACAAGTGGCATGTCACTTTCATCTTCATTTCTTGACTTTGTATTACTTCCCTTTCAAGCATGACTGTTTTCTCTCATTCCATCTACCCATCTTTGCCCCAGTTTCAAAAGCCCAGTCAGAATCCTCAAATCCTCAGCCAAGTCCTCACTGACCAGTGCAGCTCACACTGATGGTTCCCTTTTACTGGTAGTAGCCACTATCCAATATTAAAATATTTTTCAGCTTTTTTAAATATAATTTTTAAACACAGAAGAAAGGGAAATGAATAGTTCAGTCACTACCCCATAGATTCAACATGCAAATTCAACAACTGACATATTTCATCATCTTTTATATTTTGCTAAACCTTTTCAAAATAATTTGTAGACTATAATGACACTTTATACCTAA
>JAQQAC010010033.1:0-11434 GCA_029783875.1 Phataginus tricuspis | reverse complement strand
TTTTACCTTTTTGGTTCCATACTCTTCTCTTCTACTGACTGTATTTTCATCCTCAAAGACAGCACATGCTAAAATTATGCTTTTCATATTCAACTGGTAAATGTAGGTATAGATAAACTAAAGTATGTACAGAGTTAGAAATATGTAGTATATTTAGAAATATTTAGGAATCTTTATAAAACTATGTGTGATAGATTCAAGGCTACTTCACCTACTTGCATACAAATATACAAATGGGACCTAAGTACATGAAGAGTCTCAGTATCATTAGTCATTAGAGAATGAAAACTGAAATTACAATGTAACTACACACCAACTACAATAGATGAAAGTTAAAGCTTGCTTGGCAATTATTTGTGATAACGGGGAACATCCACAACTATCATATACTGCTGTTAGAATGCATAGTATTATACCCACTTTAGAAAGCAGTTTAAAGTTTATTTAAAAATTAATCTTATCACCTCATCTTCACCAACATTTGTTATTTCTTGTCTTCTCAATAAATGTCATTTTGACGGGTGTGAGGTGGGATCTAATTCTAGTTTTGATTTTCATTTCCCTGATAATTAGTGCAGCCAATATGCAAAGGGGTATAGATGTGCCTTAAAAAATTAAAAATAGAACTACTATGTGATCCAGCAATCCCACTTGTGGGAATTTACCTAAACAAAATGAAAACAGTGATTCAAAAATACACATACATCCCTATGTTCATCACAGCATTCTTTATAATAGCCAAGATATGGAAACAATCTAAGCAGCCTTCAATAGATGAGTGAATAAAGAAGAGGTGGTACATATAACAGAGTATTATTCAGCCATAAAAAATAATACAATCTTGCCATTTGCAGCAACATGGTTGTACCTAGTGGGTATTTTACCTAGTAAAATAAGTCACGCAAAGACAAATTCTGTACAATTTCACTAATATGTGGAATATAAGCAGCAAAAAGAACTGAACACACAAAGCAAAATGCAAACAGACTCATAGAGAACAAAGTGATGGTTGCCAGAAGGGAGAAGGGTGAGGTGACGGATGAAATAGTGGAGGGGATTAAGAGTTAAAAAGATCCATTATGACATAAATAGGTCATGGGGATATAAACTGCAGCATAGGGATTATAATCAATAATATAGTAAACCTTGTATGTTGAAAAATGGAAATTAGACATCGTGATCATTTTATAATGTATATGAATAACAAATCATGATGTTGTATAACTTAAACTAATAAAATATTGTATGTCAATAATACCTCAATTTAAAAAGTTAACCATAAAACATAGCATATGACCAAACATTACTTCTCCTAGTACTTATCCAAGAAAAATAAAAGATTCATTTTTGTAATACTTCTGGCCCTGTATTTTAGGATTTTATTTCTTGGCTGTTTTTTGTTTTTAAATCCAGCTTATCAGGTTTG
Organism: Phataginus tricuspis; assembly: GCA_029783875.1. Taxonomy (NCBI): domain Eukaryota; kingdom Metazoa; phylum Chordata; class Mammalia; order Pholidota; family Manidae; genus Phataginus; species Phataginus tricuspis. The sequence goes on along the minus strand of JAQQAC010010033.1, from coordinate 10,008 downwards.
GATGATAAGCATAATATTGGCATAATTTTCTCTCTGTACCATTGATAGCTCCCCATCCTGCAACAAAGTCCAATGAATTTTTTTAAATTAAAGTATCATTGATATAGAATCTTACCAAGGTTTCACATGAACAACATTGTGGTTTCAACATTCACCCATATTATCAAGCCCTCACTGCCCTCCCCCCATTGTAGTCACTATTTATCAGCATAGTAAGATGACATAAGATGACTACTTCTCTTCTAAGTTCTGCTGCCTTCTGCGTGACCTACCTATATTGTGAATATGAATTATAATGTCCCTTAACTCCTTCTCAAACCCTCCCTACCCACCCTCCCCAAGCCCTTCTCTTTGGAAGCCACTATTCCCTTCTCAGAGACTGTGAGTTTGCTACTATTCTGCTTCTTCAGTTTTGCTTTGTTGTTATACTCCACAAATGAATTAAATCATTTGGTCCTTGTCTTTCTCTGCCTGGCTTATTTCACTGAGCATAATACCCTCTAACCCCATCCATAGTGTTGCAAATGGTAAGATTTGTTTTCTTCTTATGGCTGAATTATAATATTCCATTGTGCATATGTACCACAGCTTCTTCATCCATTCATCTACTGATGGGCACTTACGTTGCTTCCGTATCTTGGCTATTGTAAATAGTACAGCAGCAAACATACAGGGGCATATGTGTTTGTGAACAAGGGGTCTTGTTTTCTTCACGTAAATTCCTAGGAGGTGAATTCCTGTGTCAAATGGCACTTCTATTTTTAGTTTCTGAGAAACCTCCATATTGCTTTCCAAATCAGGTGGAACTAATTTACATTCACACCAGCAGTGTAGGAGGGTTTCCCTTTCACAGCATCCTCGCCAGCATTTGTTGTTTCTTGCCTTTTGGGTGTTGGCCATCCTAACTGTTGCGAGGTGGTATTTCATTGTGGTTTTAACTTGCGTTTCCCTGATGATTAGCGATGTGAAACATCTTTTCATGTGTCTGTTGGCCATTCGAATTTCTTCTTAGAACAAGTCTGTTCATATTCTCTTCCCATTTTTTAATCAGGTTATTTGTTTTTCAGGTGTTGAGGTATGTGAGTTCTTTATATATTTTGGATGTTAACCGCTAATAGGATAAGCCACTTATGAATATATTCTCCCATGATGTAGGATGTCTTTTTGTTCTGCTGATGGTATCCTTTGCTGCACAGATGCTTTTTAGTTTAATGTAGTCCCATTTGTTCATTTTTCATTTTCATTGCCTTGCCTGAGGAGATGTGTTCAGGAAAAAGCTTCCCATGTTTATGTCTGAGAGATTTTTGCCTATGTTTTCTTCTTTGAGCTTTATGGTTTCATGACTTACATTCAGATCTTTGATCCACTTTGAGTTTACTTTTGTGTATGGCATTAGACAATAACACAGTTTCATTCTTTTACATGTAGCTGCCCAGTTTTGCTAACACCAGTTGTTGATGAGGCTGTCTTTTTCCCACTGTATATCCATAGTTCCCTTATCATATATTAATTGACAATATATGTGTGGGTTCATATCTGGGCTCTCTATTCTGTTCCACTGATCTATGGCTCTGTTCTTGTGCCAGTACCAAATTGTCTTTGTTACTGTGGCTTTGTAGTAGAGCTTGAACTTGGGGTGCGTGATCCCCCCAGCTTTATTCATCCTTCTCAGGATTGCTTTGGCTATTCAGGGTCTTTGTTTGTTCCATATGAATTTTAGAACTATTTGTTCTAGTTCGTTGAAGAACGCAGTTGGTATTTGTATTAGGATTGCATTGAATCTGTAAATTGCTTTAGGCTGGATGGCCACTTTGATAATACTAATTCTTCCTATTCATGAGCATGGGATGTATTTCCATTTATTGGTGTCTACTTTAATCTCTTTCATCAGTGTCTTGTAATTTTCAGGGTGTAGGCCTTTCACCACCTTGGTTAGGTTTATTCCTAGGTATTTTATTCTTTTTGATGCAATTGTAAATGGAATTGTTTTCCAGATTTCTCTTTCTGCTAGTTCATCATTAGTATATAGAAATGCAACAGATTTATGACTATTAAGTTTGTATCCTGCAAATTTTCTAATTCAGATATTAGTTCTAGTAGTTTTTTGGTGGATTCTTTAGGGTTTTATACATACAATATCATGTCATCTGCAGTGACAGTTTAACTTCTTCCTCACCAACCTGGATGCCTTTTATTTGTTTGTGTGATTTTATTATCATGGCTAGGACCTCCAGTACTATGTTGAATAAAAGTAGTGAAGTTCAATTAATTTTTCAAGTATTTTTTCCTCTTTCCTGTTAAAAAATGATCTAGTCCTTGCACTGATGCACAGAAATAAGAGACTGGGACTATTCAGTGGTTATGCTTCCAGTTTCACAGGAAGAATAGTACTGACTGAATTGGAGATAAAATAGGCATAGCAAGAATTATAGCTTGAAATAGCACATCATATTCCAAGTTCTGTCTTCCTAAGCTGTACTGTGGTGATAGGATGCAAGACTGATGTAAACCTGTGTTCATCATCATGCTGTTTTCCATTATATTTGGTTCCTTTTTTTCCTATTTCTTCTTTACATCTATAAATTTGTGACCTTTTAGCTTCCTCTGTGTATGTGAATGTGAATAGAAGTGATGTGTCATTTCAAGGTGGGAGCACTAGAGTTCTGGCATTTATTCTCCATAGTCTTTTGTTCACTTGCTGTATCTAATCTAAGAGTTTTGTGTTTAAATGGTAAACACGTCTGATATTTATTCTGGGGTTATGAAAATATTATGTGATTAAAATTTTTGAGTTAACCTCTTCTTCCTTATGTCCCTCTGAGTGGAAAATGTGTAAATAATGCTATTTTGGGAAATAATGCTTATAGAAATTTTAATAAAAATGTAATGTGTGGGGAGATTCAAGATAGTGGCATGAGAGGTGACATGGAGAACTCCTCCCAAAACCACAAATAGTACAAAAATATAGTTAATTAATACAAGTAACCCTAAAAAAGCAACAGGAAAGAAGGCTGCACCAGACTGCATACAGACCTCACGAACAGAGCAGACCTCGTGAAAAGGGTAATGTATGAAAGTCTTAATCCGGCGGGACCCAAGTCCTTCCCCCACCACAGCTCACCATTGGGAGGAAGAGAAATGGAGCAGGGAGGGGTGGAAGCCTGGGACTGCTGAACACCTAGCCCTGGAGATCTGCTTTGTGAGCAGAAACCTATAGTGTGTGCTGCTCTGGACATTGGGGAGCTCGGACGGGTGGAGGGCCTGGAAGACTAACATTCCGGCTGTTTGTGGAGGAGGGGATCCATACCTAGCTGCTTTGTATCAGAGGAAGGGTGGGCAGTCTGGAGGCTTCCTAGCAGCGGGAGGGCTGCTGAAGGGGTAAGGGTTGCACGGAGCTTGCTGCATGGGAGAAGGGAGAGCTGGACAATGTTGTCTGGGTGCACACTGCCCAGCTGGTTGGGAACTTTGAGGAGTTTCCCCCTGGCTGCCTACTCATCTCTGAGGCCCCCCACTGTGACACACAGCCTGCTGCATCTTCCTCCTAGCCTGCTGGAGGTTCACAAACTGGCACTTACTGTGCTGTCATCAGGCCAGCCAGACGGAGGCCCTGCCTACAACAGCTAGAGATGCAAAGAACAGAGGCTTACACGTCTATGCTTGGCCCTCTGGCTCTGACACTGGAGACAGGCACCACAGACAGGAATCAGGAAACAGATGTTTCCTCCCCCCATGCACCAGCTCTGATCCCCTATGACACCCAACCTCACTCTAGGGGCTGAGCAGCTCCAGAGACTGGAGTTTCTGTGCACTAGTGGGCACCAGACGGAAATATGAAACGTCAAAAGAACATGGTTCAGACCAAAATCTCACAAACCCCAGAAAAAGGGCCAAATGAAACTGAACTCACCAGTCTTCCTGAAAGAGAGTTCAAAATAAAAATTTTGAACATGCTTATGGTGGTACAGAAAAATATTCAAGAACTCAGGAACAAATTTAAGTCTGAGATTCAATCATTAAGAAATTCCATATCTGAAATGCAACATGCAATGGAGGAATTTAAAAGCAGATTAGATGTACAAGAAGAGACAGTAAATGGAATAGAAATTAGAAAAGAGGAATACAAAGAAGCTGAGGCACAGAGGGAATAAAGTATCTCTAAGAATGAAAGAATATTGAGAGAACTGTGTGACCAATCCAAACGCAACAATATTCGCATTATAGGGGTACCAGAAGAAGAAGAGAGAGAAAAAGGGATAGAAAGTGTCATTGAGGAGGTAATTTCTGAAAACTTCCTCAATCTGGGGAATGAGATAGTCTCTCAGGCCATGGAGGTGCACAGAGGTCCCAACACAAGGGACCCAAGGAAGACAATATCAAGACATATAATAATTAAATTGGCAAAGGTCAAGATAAAGACAGACTATTAAAAGCAGCTAGAGGGAGAAAAAGCATCACATACAAAGGAAAACCCATCAGGCTATCATCAGACTTCTCAACAGAAACTTTACAGGCCAGAAGGGAGTGGCATGATATATTTAATACAATGAAGCAGAGGGCCTTGAACCAAGAATACTCTACCCGGCAAGGTTATCATTTAAATTTGAAGGAGGAATTAAACAATTTCCAGATAAGCAAAAGCTGAGAGAATTTACCTCCCACAAACCATCTCTACAGTGCATTTTGGAGGGACTCCTATAGATGAAAGTATTCCTAAGACTAAATAGATGTCACCCAAGGGATAGACAAAGAGTATAGAATATGATTCAAAACATACAAAGAATGGAGGAGAAGAAAAAGGTGGGGAAAAAAAAGCTTTAGGTTGTGTTTGTAATAGCATATGAGGTGAGTTAAATTAGACTGTTAGATAGTAAGGGAATTACCCTTGAACCTTGGTAACCACGAATCTAAAGCCTGCAATGGCAATAAGTACATACCTATCAACAATCACCCTAAATGTAAATGGTCTGAATGCACCAATGAAAAGACATAGAGTTGCTGAATGTATAAAAAAACAAGACCCATCTATATGCTGCCAACAAGAGACTCACTTCAAACCCAAAGACATACACAGATTGAAAGTAAAGGGATGGAAAAAGATATTTCGTGCAACTAATAGAAAAAAGCAGGAGTTACAGTACTTGTATCAGACAAAATAGACTTCAAAACAAAGAAAGTAACAAGAGACAAAGAAGGACATTACTAATGATAAAAGGATCAGTCACACACAAGAGGATATAACTATTATAAATATGCACCCAACACAGGATCACCTACATATGTGAAACAAGTGATAACAGAATTAAAGGTCTAAAAGAATGCAATGCAGTCATTTTAGGAGATTTTAACACACCACTCACTCTAAAGGACAGATCAAACAGACAGAAAATAAATAGAGACAGAGGCACTAAACAACATATTAGAACAGATGAACCTAACAGACATCTACAGAACACATCAACCAAAAGTAACAGGAAACACATTCTACTCAAGTGCACATGGAACATTTTCAAGAATAGATAATATACTAGGCCACAAAAAGAACCTCAGTAAATTCAAAAAAATTTAAATTGTACCAACCAGCTTTTCGGATCACAAAGGTATGAAACTAGAAATGAACTATGCAAAGAAAACGAAAAAGCCCACAAAAACATGGAGGCTTAATAACATGCTCCTAAATAATCAATGGATGAATGACCAACTACAAACAGAGATCAAGCAATATGTGGAGACAAATGACAACAAAAATTCAACACTGCAAAATCTGTAGGTCACAGTGAAGGCTGTGTCAAGGGGGAAATATATTGCAATGCAGGCCTACCTTAGGAAAGAAGAACAATCCCAAATGAACAGTCTAAACTCACAATTAATGAAACTAGAAAAGGAAGAACAAATGAGGCCCAAAGTCAGTAGAAGCAGTGACATAATAAAGATTAAAGCAGAAATAAATAAAATTGAGAAGAATAAAACAATAGAAAAAAATCAATGAAAGCTGGAGCTGGTTCTTCGAGAAAATAAACTAATAGATAAACCCTTAGCCAGACTTATCAAGAAAAAAAGAGAGTCTACACACATACACAGAATCAGAAACGAGAAAGGAAAAATCACTACAGACACCACAGAAATACAAAGAATTATGAGAGAATAATATGAAAAATTATATGGTAACAAAGTGGATAACCTAGAAGAAATGGACAACTTTCTAGAAAAATACATCCTTCCAAGGCTGACCCAGGAAGAAACAGAAAATCTGAATAGACCAATTATCAGCAAAGAAATTGAACTGGTAGTCAAAAAACTACCTAAGAACAAAACGCCTGAACCAGATGGTTTCACCACTGAATTTTATCAAACACTTAGTGAAGGCCTAATATCCATCCTTCTTAAAGTTTTCCAAAAAGTAGAAGAGGAGGGAATACTCCCAAACTCATTCTACAAGACCCACATCACTCTAATATCAAAACTAGGCAAAGAAACCACAAAAAAAGAAAATTACAGACCAATATCCCTGATGAGCACAGATGCAAAAATACTCAACAAAATATTAGCAAACTGAATTCAAAAATACATCAAAAAGATCACCCATCATGATCAAGTGGGATTCATCCCAGGGATGCAAGGACAGTACAACATTCAAAAATCCATCAACATCATCCACCACATCAACAAAAAGAAGGACAAAAGACGCATGATCATCTCCATAGATGCTGAAAAAGCATTCGACAAAATTCAACATCCATTCATGATAAATACTCTCAACAAAATAGGTGTAGAGAGCAAGTACCTCAACATAATAAAGGCCATATACGACAAACATTATACGTAACAGCGAGAAGCTGAAAGCTTTTCCTTTAAGATTGGGAACAAAACAAGGATACCCACTCTCCCCACTTTTATTCAGCATAGTTCTGGAGGTCCTAGTCAAGGCAATAAGACAACACAAAGATATAAAAGGCATCCATATTGGTAAGGAAGAAGTCAAACTGTCCCTGTTTGCAGATGAAATGATAGTGTACATAAAAAACCCAAAAGAATCCACTCCAAAACCACTAGGTCTAATATCTGAATTCAGCAAAGTTGTGGGATACAAATTAATACACAGAAATCTGTTGCATTCCTATACACTAATGGTGAACTAGCAGAAAGAGAAATCAGGAAAACAATTCCATTCACAATCACATCAAAAAGAATAAAATATCTAGGAATGAACCTAACCAAGGAAGTGAAAGACCTATACCCTGAAAACTACAAGACACTCTTAAGAGAAATTAAAGAGGACACTAATAAATGGAAATTCATCCCATGCTCTTGGCTAGGAAGAATTAATATTGTCAAAATGGGCATCCTGTCTATAGGAATCTACAGATTCAATGCAATTCCTATCAAAATACCAACAGCATTCTTCAATGAACCAGAGCAAATAGTTCTAAAATTCATATGGAATGACAAATGACCCCGTATTACCAAAGCTATCATAAGAAGGAAGAATAAAGTAGGGGGAATTATGCTCCCTGACTTCAAGCTCTACTACAAAGCCACAGTAATCAAGACAATTTGGTACTGGCACAAGAACAGACCCATAGACCAGTGGAACAGAATAGAGAACCCAGATATGAACCCAAGCATATATGGTCAATTAATATACGGTAAAGGAGACATGGATATACAACGGGGAAATGACGGCCTCTTCAACAGCTGGTGTTGGTAAAACTCGGCAGCTACATGTAAGAGAATGAAACTGGATTATTGTCTAACCCCATACACAAAAGTAAACTCAAAATGGATCAAAGACCTGAATGTAAGTCATGAAACCATAAAACTCTTAGAAAAAAATATAGGCAAAAATCTCTTGGACATAAATATGAGCAACTTCTTCATGAACATATCTCCCTGGGAAAGGGAAACAAAAGCAAAAATGAACAAGTGGGACTATATCAAAGTAAAAAGCTTCTGTACACCAAAGGACACCACGAGTAGAACAAAAAGACATCCTGCAGTATGGAAGAATATATTCATAAATGACATATCTGATAAGGGGTTGACATCCAAAATATATAAAGAGCTCATGCACCTCAACAAGCAAAAAGCAAATAAGCCAATTAAAAAATGGGAGACGATCTGAACAGACACATCTCCAAAGAAGAAATTCAGATGCCCAAAAGGCACATGAAAAGATGCTCCACATTGCTAATCACCAGAGAAATGCAAATAAAACCACAATGAGATATCACCTCACACCAGTTAGGATGGCCACCATTCAAAGACAAACAACGACAAATGTTGGTGAGGGTGTGGAGAAAGTGGAACCCTCCTACACTGCTGGTGAGAATGTAAATTAGTTCATCCATTGTGGAAAGCAGTATAGAGGTTCCTCAAAAAACTCAAAATAGAAATACCATTTGACCCAGGAATTCCACTCCTAGGTATTTGCCCTAAGAATGCAGCAGCACAGTTTGAAAAAGACATGTGCACCCCTATGTTTATCGCAGCACTATTTACAATAGCCAAGAAATGGAAGCAACCTAAGTGTCCATCAGTAGATGAATGGATAAAGAAGATGTACATATACACAATGGAATATTATTCAGCCATAAGAAGAAAACAAATCCAGACATTTACAGCAACATGGATGGAGCTAGAGGGTATTATGCTCAGTGAAATAAGCCAGGCAGAGAAAGACAAGTATCAATTGATTTCACTCATCTGTGGAGTATAAGAACAAAGGAAAAACTGAAGGAACAAAACAGCAGCAGACTCGCAGAACCCAAGATTGGGCTAACAGTTACCAAACGGAAAGGGACTGGGGAGGATGGGTGGGAAGGGAGGGATAAGGGGGGAAAAGGGGCATTATGAATAGCACATGTAATGCAACAGCAGGAGAAACGAGAAAGGCAGTATTTATAGAGAAGACAAGTAATGAATCTATAGTACCTTACTACACTGATGGACAGGGACTGTAGTGGGGTATGTGGTGGGGCTTGATAATAGGGGGTGTAGTAACCATAATGTTGTTCAAGTGTTTGTACATTAAGGATACCAAAATAAAATAAATAAATACATATGAAAAAATGGAGAGTAATATGTTGTCTGCTGTGAAATCTTTTTGGAGGAACATAGATAAGGTAAGGAAATGGCCAAAATTTCTTACTTAAAGGGCACGCATAACTAAGTTCTGAAAGCTAAAGAGCAGTTAGGGTAGCCAATGGTATGCATGCTTAATTTCTATAGAAAATGCGATTTAAATGCCCTGAAAACAAATAACACGTAATATATGTAGATAACAGACTAGTTTTTAAATTTCAAATGTTAAAGAATAGGAGCAATCATAATAATCAGTATTATTTAAAGGACAATCCCTCTAGGACTTGGTGATTGAATAGGAGTGCTGTATAGGCCAACATCAGACACAGGGGCTGGTATTTCTGGATTGGTCGAGTGGGTGATTAATTGCACCCTTTTCTGAATAGAGAATATTTTCAAAACCAGTTGCTTGAAAAATGTTTAGCTTGATAAAATTTTGAATGTGCAGACGTTTTTTTATTAAAGTATCATTAATATACAAGCTTATGTTGGTTTCAAATACACAACATAGTGGTTCAACTGTTACCCATATTATTAAATTTGCAAGAGTAGTTCAAGAAATCCAATTATAACATTTGCCAGGTTCATAAATGACTTATATTTGATTGATAGATTTCAATGGACAGCTAGCTAAATAGGTTATTTTTTCTTAACTGTTGGTGAGAAGTTGAAGACCTGTCACCACTTACTCCTAAAAAAAAACTGTGTATTTACCCAGAAAAAGACATTATATTGCATAATTGTAATATTATAACCAAGATCAAAACATTCAGCATAATACTGTAAACTAATCTACAGTACATTTTCAAAGGTAGACAACTTCCATAGACACATTGTTTTCTTGCCCAGAATCCAGTCCAGGATCACACAATGCATTTAATATCTATGTCTTTTCAGAATCCTTTAAACTATAACAATTCCTCAATATAT
>JAQQAC010010015.1:0-10782 GCA_029783875.1 Phataginus tricuspis | reverse complement strand
ACACACACACACACACACACACACACACACACACACACACACACACAGTCCCTATCAGTACAGAGCCTTTATCAGCTCCTTTTAGTTGGAGCCTGGATAGCTCAATCAGTAGAGCCTCAGACTTTTACTCTGAGGGTCCAAGTTCAAGTCTCTGTATGGGTCTTAACCCAGTTATGTGAACTACTCACCCTTAAAATGTATTCTTGCAAATTGAGATACCTTTAATCAAGTAAGCTAAAAAGAAAGAGGGCAATTAAATATTAGTAACTCAATTCTTTGTATTAGTTTATCTATCTGAATATATGTTTTATGAAAAGTGTTGCTACTTGTAATCATTATGTCTCAGTCTGTATGTTTGTTTGTCTAAGTGTGTAAATGAAAAATGTTTTTCAACCTCTGGATGGTATTAATACAAATTAATTTAAAAACAAACGCTTGTGAAAATTGGGCATTCTAAAACTTCCAAAAAATTTTAATAAAAGATACTAAGCATTAATGCTAATTTAAGTTTATCTAAAATGGACATGTCCTTATAGTTATCAGTTGCCTGAGTTTACCTAAAGTCATTTAAGTTGATGTTATCTGTTAAATCTTTCAAGAAGATGCTTAAAGAAATGCTTGACTTTGTCTGATGTTTAGTAGAAGTTTTTATAAGTAATCTAGCATAATTGCTAAAGAGTGTGTAAACAAGTGTAACAAATAAATATCTTAATAATAATAGTATATTAATGTATAACAGTGTATATATCTGCAAACAGCCTGAGAATTTTTGTGGTAACCGAAATTCTTAGGAGTTTTGCTAAGTTATATGAAGATGTTTTGTGCTCAGTAAAAAATTGTGCTGTAAGGCACATTTCCAGTAATGATAAAAAGTGTTCACAAATGTATCAATCTGAAGAATGCTAGTGTTACAGTTTACAAAGGCCTATTTTTCAGTGTTCATTGAAAGTTAAAGTACCTAATGTTTTAAGTTCTAATTAAAACTGCTTAATGTAATAAAAAAGACATCTTTGCTTGCTAAAAAAATGTGTGTTTTATAAGAGAAAGTATAAAGAATAAAAATTCATTTTGTTAAAAGTAAAAGAAGGTAACTGTTCTAAAGAACAGCTGTTTATCTGAAGAAGGGGAGCACTGAATGTAAAAAGAAAATTATAGAAACTATAGAAGGGTTGATTTAGTTGTGCTATGTGAAATTAAAGCAAATGAGTCTCAATATCACGTACACAGCAAAACTAGAAGGTTTTGTTAAAAGAACAGAAGTTTATTAGTCTGCCTTTAATATTGTAAGATTGCAGAAGGCCTTCTAATTGTTTATCAAAGCAGTTTCTCATGCTTAAAGTCTCAATGAGTTATCTGAGTATTAAAAATACATATATATAAAATAATAATAAGATCTTGTTAAAAGGACTGTAACCTAAGTGTTAACAACTGAGTAACCTGTATTTGCCTTTAAACCTTTTTACTGTCATTCTAGTTAAATAATAATTATTAATAACCTATAATTCTGTTTAGGCAAGCGCCTTAAAAGCTTTCTTTTGACGGCTTTCAAGGATCAAATTCAAAAAAGTGCTTTTTACCCCTAATTAACTCTGATATTTTCCAGAGGGCCCCTGAAAAATGTCAGAGGAATTTTCTCTTCATTAGAGAAAGTATTTGGCTAATTTGGCTTATTTATCTGATATATAATTGCCTGGAAAGCACTGTCTAAAAGAATGATGCCAAACTTTGTTACTGAATATTTTATATTGCAAAAGTGTCCAAGTTTCCTTATGTCAACTGTCTTATAGTAAGCTCTCTTCAGATCTTTAGCCACTCTCATTTACAAGTCTTTTGTCATTTATAGTCACTGTTTTATTACTCCTAAACTAGTAAAGAATTAGATTTGAACAGAACAGGTATTACATATGATTAAGTAAACTAAGGAAGATGATTTTGTGGCTTTTGTTTCAAATGTTACTGATAGTGTTTTAAGCTTTTTCTCTTAAGCCAACAACAATTTAGTAAATGGCTACACCTTTGTAAGCAGAATTGAAACATTGATCTTTCTCTCTACCTGATCCCTCCAGAATTTAAAAACTCTCAGTGACTTTTAACTATTTTCTTAATATGGTTACTTCTAATAAAAATTAGGGTGATTTTAGAGAAAAGTATTGTTTCAATAATGCAGCTTTATCTATGCTGAGTCCTAATACTACTCACTGAGACATAGACTAGATCCAGAATTCTAGTTTCGCCAAGATATCTGGCTATGATTCTCAATTACAGTTTTACTATTTCTAGTCCTCATATTCAGCCATGCATTCTTTAATCTTGTCAAGTTTGTCCTTCCAGAATGGAGAATCCAACTCCAGATGTTGCTGCTTAATCTAGTGACATGATTTGTTCTGTCTCACCTAAAAGCCATGAAACTGCCAATAGTGATTGCAATAAAACCCAGGAGGAAACTCCCATCTTCCAATGCCCTCCTGACCAACCATTGATGGAGACCTAGCTGCACCCCTTACTGCACCCCCTCTCAGCATGAAGCAGCCAGAGTGGTCATCGTTCCCTTTCCCTAGCAGCAGCTAGAGACTCTATCTGTAGAAGGAGGAATAACACAGAGACCATAGGCTTAGATCAACTCTGAGAGACATCCTACTTCCTCTCCTCATGCCTCTTATCATTGTCTGCCTCCTCCTACTCTTCGCTCCTCGCTGCCTAATTAATTTAAAACCCAAATTTTAAAAATTATTAACGAAACTATCAACCAGTTAATCATGCAGGAATACCACCGCCTCTTGACGGGGATGAATTGATTCCTCCGCTTCAACGACTGCGACTTCAAGGCCGAGCATCAACTGTCACCACCCAAGCTGCAACTCCACCAACATGGGACAACTGAAACAGCTCTCCAACCGAGCAAGTGACATTGTGCGGGGCCAAGGGTCCCCACTTACTCCTGAAAATCTTTTTATTGCCATGCTAGCAATCTTTGCCTGCCAGGTGACCCATGTTTCCTCCTCTACTCCTCGCTATTGGGCTTACATCCCTGAGCCTCTTTTATTACACCCTGCCCCTTGGGGCGGCCCAAATGTCCGTGTTTGTACTAATAATTCTGCTCTCTTAGGAGGTGAGTCCAAATCCTTCATTCCCTTCCCTAAGAATAATAATTTCACCTTTACCGGAAAGTCTGGGGACTCTCCTGTCTGTTTTAGTTCTAATACTACTTTTACTCCTCCTGGATGCCTTCCTATTAACTATAGAAGTTTTCTAACTGACTCTCCTAAGTCAAAAAAAAAAAACTCTACTTTGCAAGACTTATGGGTGCTTAATATGAGCTTTTTAGGATCTTATAACTATCAAGATACTATTACTTTAGAAATGTACTCTACATTTGTTTCTAATTGTGAAGATCTTCTGTATGACTTAAATTCTATATGGACCACTATTGATAGATATAAAGGATATCCTATTTGGAATGAATGTATGTTTAAAAACCATGGTTTTGTTTTTTCTCCAAAAAATTTTACTGTAAATGTTTAATGATTATTTCATTTCTTCTCCCAATTATGATTATAGACAATATTTAATTAATAATACTAATAGATTCTCTTGGAACAATTCTCTGATACCTAAACCAGAAAAAAATTAATAGATGGTTTTCTTCAGGATGGGTAACTCCTTCCTTATTAGCAGAAACTGCAGTAAATGCTACACAAGTTTATCTTGATTTGTATAAATTAATTGCTGCCATTGGATTAATTTTTCTCAAACGACCTAATTATCCTGACCATTTGGATGTTGTTACTGCTTGTGTTGAATCTCCTTTTGCTTTACTCATCCAAGATAAAAGAAATTAAATTAATATTGTTAATAATACTTATCATATTGAATGCTCTGGATATACGCTTACCAATTGCCTTGATGCTTCTTTTAAACCTGATACATTTATTATTTTACATCAACCTTCTTATGTTTTAACTCCTGTGAAGCTAAATATTTCTTCGTATGATAATTCTGGATTACATGCTTTGCAATTGATTGAACAATCCTTATCCAGACCAAAGAGATTTGTTGCAGCTCTTATTCTTAGAATTACTGCATTAATCACTTTAATTGCCTCATTTGCCTTGCCTTTATGTGCCCTTTATTGATCAATTTATTGTTTCTCCTTTTAAGATAAGTTGTAGAGATGTATAGTTTTGGGAGTCTTTTGTCTGGCTGAACCGCTACACCGCTCATGTCACCATCGTCTTCCCGGAACTAGATATTGTTTTCTTTACATAAATGTGTGCTACGCGTTGGTACAACCACCATTCATTATCGCTGAATAACATCATGTGGGCTGGTCAGCCAATGACGGGTAAGAGAGAGTCAGTCACCCTACCAACCTAAGACAGGCATACAACCGATGCTGTTGTGATCGCCGACGACGGATAAGAGGGGCCGACTGCTCTCCAACCTAAGACAGGCGCAGTCCTCTTCTAATGGCTGAGGTGGATTATCCAACCCTTTGTCCAACGCAGTGCTCCTTTGCAGACTTGCTGCCAATTTTTGTCTTTTAATAAAATTCAGAAGGCGGACATGTGGGGAGCGGAGCAGATATTGTCAGATGAGACTCCATTTTGTTTTAAGACTCCATCTTGTTGTTTACATCTTATTGATCACTTTCACGCCACAGCTTCCCGCCAAGTGTTCTCACTCTGGTCCGCCGCTTATGTCAAACGCAACTGCGCATGCGTACAACTCGGTGCATGATTGGACTTTGTAGATCTCTTCATTAGCATAATGGGCAACCAATCAAAAGAGACCACACCCTGTACTGTCTATATATTCTCTGCTCCAACCTGTAATAAATGAGACTTAATCAGAAAGCCTGTCTTGTCTCCATTCTCTCTGTCTTCTGTCCCTCTTCATTCGCGCACCCCCTCCTTAGGTCCCGGTTGGCGAACCCCGCGGCCGGGGGTTTTGCGTTTGCTGACCTGCAGGTCAGGTCACACTCATACACGCATGTTCTGAATCATACATAAACAAGCCATGTGCATTTTGCACTACTTAAAGTTTGTGCTTTTATTGGGGTTTTTGTCTTTCTTCCATCTTTAAAATATTTCAGTAAAAGGAAACTGTACATCTTGAGTGAGTCACCTTCTCTCCTGACCAATATTATTCTGAGTTAGAATCAAAGGACTACCAATTCTTCCTGCTTGTGTAAACCAGAAAATTGTATATGAAGTAGGGCTTGTGGTTGGAAATGTCTGCTTTCCCTGACTAAACTTCCCAAGAGTTCGGCTGCCATGCAAACTACAGACAAGTAAGACTTCACACTTGGCAGCAATTAATAAGACTATTTCCCTTCCTTCTTCTCCTTCCCTCCTCCCTCTCCTTCCTTCTTTCCTCTCCCTCTCAATCTCTCTGTGTCTCTCACACATACACACACACACGATTCTGGATAAAACCTGTGTAATTGGGATCAACGTGATCTATCAGCACTTTCAGATCAGGGCAGTAAGGGTGGGAAGGCTGAAACAAGGTCTTTCCCTAAGTGGAAACTTGAGTGGGAGGAGTGTTATCATTTGGATTTTCTCTTCTGCTTTGAGTGATGAAACATGTCCACATACAGATAAATCTTTTAGTGACTATTTCAGCAGTCCTTGACCTATCTGTCTTTAGAGACATAAAATGGGAGATTGTTTTTTTTACATGTGTAATCCTCTCTCATCATTTATTCAGCCTTTTGGGACATGCAACTATGTTACTATCCTGCCTTCCTGGGGACATGTGGTATCTTGTTACAAACTGCGTCTACATGTACCAAAACCTATGAAGTATCTGAGTTCTCTTGACTTATTTACACCAAACATCATGTCAGATCCTCATCTTAACTTAATATCAATATATTAGATGAATGTCAAAACTTTATAGGTCAATGTTTTCAAATAGAGGAAAGGCAAACACTGAATACTTTAAAATAAAAGAGACTCCTTGTTGTAATCAGGTAATCCTTTTCAATAGATAAGAACATTCTGGATGTAAGAGGCCGACTTCAGCTGTAGAATAAACAGGAATGGAGAAATGACGAGGCAAGTCCGACTTTCAGACTCTGCTCCTCAGGGTCAGCACCGAAATGACTCAGTATTAATTGCCTCCTTTAAGTTTTCCTCAGTGATCATAACTGTTGACTTTTTACCAATAAAAATGCATTTTTGTTTGGATGCACTCATATGTTTCATCTTCATCTATCTTTATTTCCTTTTTCTTTGATTTTGAGAATTAAAAATATAAAAATGTACCAAAGTAATATGTAAAAGACATATGTAATCAGTACCTATACATACATGTCTGACTGTTAATGACTTTAAATGTCTTTAATTTAATAAATGATGGAAATGAATTTAAGTGCACTTTTTCCCCCATACCTGCCTTCTCCCACAGAGAGATATCTGCTATGGTAAATTTAGTGTGAATCTTTCCAAGTTCATTGTTTTATATTTTTGGAATTTTGTAGCTATCCATAAACAATAGACAGGTTTTGTTTTAGTATGTGAAACTTAATTAAAGTTATAAAATGGTGTATGTCTCTCTGCAAATTTCTTTTTTCATTCAGTGTGATATTGTTCAGATCTGTGGCATTTTGGTATGGTATATGTGTATCTCATTCTCTTCAACTGCTTCAGCATCTTCTGTAATTTGAATATACTGTATTCCATGTATCCATTCCCCTAAGTGAAGTAAGTAAAGTTGTTACAGCTATTTAATTATGATGAGTCATGCTGCACCTAATACTCTTGCATACCTCTCTTAGTGCACACAGGTATAATTCTTCCAGGAAATATACCCAAAAGAGGAAATGGTAGGTGGTAGGCTATGTTCATTTTCAATTTCACTAGATAACTTGTCATCAGTAGTAGTTGAAATTTACTTCTATCAGTACTGTATGCAAGTTTGTATTTTTCTCTTGGTCACCAGTGAATATCATTAAAAGTGTTTTTATTCATTCCAATTAAGTGGGTGTAATACGATATAAATATACTGTTTTAAATTATAGTATGATTATAAGTGAACTCAAGTGTCTGTTCAAATGTTTATTAGCCTCTCTGT
This sequence comes from Phataginus tricuspis, assembly GCA_029783875.1. Lineage (NCBI taxonomy): Eukaryota > Metazoa > Chordata > Mammalia > Pholidota > Manidae > Phataginus > Phataginus tricuspis. The sequence continues at coordinate 3,705 of JAQQAC010010015.1, read as the reverse complement.
TTCCCTCCTCTGTGAATTGCACATCTATTTCCTTTGTCAGTTAAAATTTTTTTTCCCACCTTTTATGTGTGGTAGATGTTGACTTCTAGTCTTTCCCTGTCTTTTAACTTTATGTATAATGCCATTGTTAGGCTAAAATATTATCTTTAGTGGCATCAAGTTGATTAATCTTTCCCTTCGGGCTGTTTTTGTTTTTGTTTTTTTGTTTTTTTGTGAATTGACAAGCACACAAAGGATTTTCCTGTATGCCTTTCTTATAGCTTAACATTTTTTGTGATTTAGGTCTTTACACAATTCAGGATTTACTTTTGTCTTTGACGTGTGGCAGGGATCCCGTTTTGTTGTTTTCTATGTGGAGAGTGTATGGAGAGTAGTCTCACAACTCCATTTTTGAGGTCAACTTTATCTTTTATCAACTTTCACAAACACTTGGCTACATCTCTGGGCCACCAGAACTAATCCCATCAAGCTTTATATCAATGCAGATACTGTCAGCACTAAGGACTCTCGGGACCTCGTCATCTGGACTCTCCTAATTTGGCCTCTTTTCCAGTCCTTCACTGGGTCCTCAAATATCTCCATTGTGCCCTTTCTATTGTGTTTCAATTTTACAAAATCGGAGTCTGTAGTCTGCAAAATTTCTTATTCTCTAAAGGTTCTCCTTCTCTCTTGCATATTGAAAAGTATCTAATGTCTGTTAACACTGCCTCTTAACATTACTATGTGCCCTGGCTAATTCATTCTCCTGTTCTCCAGGTGATTGTCTCCTTCTTTTCTCTCCTTAAACTTCCTACTCTTAGATCAACTCTTACTCTCCGATCATGATTGCCTCTTATTTTATTGATAACATTGAAGAAATCAAAAGAAAACTGCTTCACTTTCTCACTACCAAATCTACCGGCCTATAAGAATACCCACGTTTTCTTCCTTCCTAACACAGTTAGTAAACTGCTTCTGTTGCAATCTAAAGGCAACCCTTTCATTTATACACTGAATCCGCATTCCCTTGGCTGCGTAGGGTACAATGCCTGCAATTGCCCTTCAATCTTTTGCATCATTAACTTCCCTCTTTCTTCTGGATCATTCTCAACAGTATACAAATGTGCTGTAATAAATTTCATAAAAATCCACTAGGCTCTATGTCTCCTTCCTGCTACTCCCTAGTCTCTGCTTTCTTTTACACTAAATCTCTTGGAAAGAGTTGTCTGTATTCAATGTCCCTACCTCCTTGCACGCATGAATTTATTCATCTGCCTATGCCAGTCACAGAGTTGTCCGCACATCTACTGAGATTATGCTGAACAATGTTATTAAATTGCCAAGTCCAATAGCCAACTTTTACTACTCATTGTATTTGAATCGTCAGCAGCATTTAACAGAAATACTCTGTTGAAGAAATTTCTATATTTGGTTTCAGAGACATCAAACTTCATTTTTTTCTCCTCAGTGGCTTTTAATTCTCAATTGCCTTTTACAGGTTCACTTTTTATTCCTGGGCTTTATTGGATGTCCTCTGGGCTCAGTCCTTGACCTTCTTCTCTTCTTTTTTATTGCATTTAGTTGCAATCTGCTAGATTTATACTTTATTTGGGGCAAAACTTCAAGAATAGTCCTGAAGATAGTTTTCTGAGTATCAGAGGTTCTACATTATTCATATAGTGTTGGACCAGTTAGTATAAGGCTGGTGATTTCATTTACATTTCAAGCAAAACTAGTTCTTATTTCATAATCAAAATTCATTCCTTCTAAGTTTTATTCTTGAAACATTATTGTGACCTAAAATATTCCCTTTCATTATAATGAATTGAAATTTTCCATGGTTATAATATGTATTTCCTTCCTGTCTGTACTCACTCTGTTGATTTTTATCCAGTCTAATAACTTTACATATCATTTATAAGTTGAGGACCCCCAAATTTACAATCCTAGTGCTGACCTCTCCCCTAAATTGTGTGCCCATATACCCAAGTGTCTTTGCATTTGGATGCCCAGTCAGACTTAACATATTTAAGAACTCTTAAATTGCACCTCTATCCTGCCTACTCTTCCCTACTCTTTCTCACCTCGTTAAAGTCACCATTACAGTCACCACAATTCACCTTGTTGCTGAGATCAAAACTGCCAGTATTATTCTATTCCTTCTCCATCATATTACACATGCATTCCACTGCACAGTCCTGAAGCTTTGAAGTTTGAAGCACAGTTTGAAGCTTCAGCTTCAAAACATATTCTGAATCCATTCACTTTTCACCAACTCTAATGTTTCCATCCGAGTCCAAGCTAACTCATCTTTTCTTCCTAACTTCTCTTTCTTGCCACTTTCTAGTCAATTCACTCAGCAGCCAGAATGATCTTTAAAAGCATAATTAAAAATCCTTTACCCTTTTACCTAAAACCCGCCAACTTTCATACCACAGCATTCAGTACAAAATAAAAATTCCTAATACAACCTTGAAGACACTGCGTGCCCAGTCCTGTCATTCTTTGATGTCTTCTCCTGCCACTCGCAGCTTTGCTTACTCGTTCCAGCCATACAGGCCTGCTAGCTGCTCCTCACACATGCCAACCTCATTTTCCCCCTGGTACATTTTTGGTTTCTCTCCCAAGTCTTCATTCAGGTATCTGCTTAAATATGATCATTTCAATGAGACGTTTCCTGGTTATTGTCTGAAAAATTGCAACCTGATCATTATTCTCCTTCCCGTTATCATTTTCTTTTCTCATAGCCTTATAAACACCTGAAATTATAGTAGAGATTTGTGTGCTTGATTTTATTTTCTGTCTTAACTAGCAGGGAATAAACTTTATGTGTTCTTCATTACTTTATTCTCAACATCTAGGATGGAGAATGACACATATGGGCACATACAATAATTAGGTGAACCAGTAAGTGTGGAGATTTAAAACATGACTCAAAACTCTTTGACACTTTTCCCATTAAGAGTGGGGTCTATGTCCCCTATTGTTGAATCTGAACTAAACAATATGGCAGAAGAGATGCTGTACCAGTTTCTCAGCTCAGGCCTTTAGAACTGGATTTCCTGTGGTTTGGGTCACTTATGAATCCAAGAACATTCTGTGATAGAACAGTCACCTGGAGAGAGCTCACATGCAGTTGCTCTTGCGGTAGCCCTACTGGAGGCTCCAGCTGAAAGCCAGTATCAACCTCCAGATATATAAGTGAGCAAGCCTTTGTATGAATCCAGCCTCCAGGCACTGAATTATTTTCACCCTTCAAACTTGTCTTTTCTGCTGCTACACGGAACAGAGATGAACTCTCCAAGTGCTCCCCAGATCATAGGTTTGTGAGCATCAGAGATGATTGTTCTTGTTCTAAATCATTTAGTATTGTGCTATAGCAATAAATAACTGGAATAATGAACAAATGACTAATATATATTTTGGTATTATTATAGGATTATTACTCAACAAGTGGCTTCTATTACTTACTATCAGTAATAGAAATCCAAATACTCTGTCCACTATATCTTGGTATCAGAGTGGCCAAGGGAAAATACAATGCCATCAAACACCAGATAGAAGAATGTTTTATTCATACAGAGAAGAGAGAGAAAGGTTAACTTCTTATTTTGCTTAATATTTTTACATCAGTGCCACTGGTCTATATTTTCTTTTGTGTTTAAGGCTATGATGGAATGGGAATGGAATGTTGCCACCAGTTTCAATAATAAAATCCAGATATAT
>JAQQAC010010011.1:0-12012 GCA_029783875.1 Phataginus tricuspis | reverse complement strand
GGTGTGAGAGCAGAGCTGACATCATTCAGTTGTGTGCTGCCCACCATCTACATCTGGCTCCACAGGTTCATCATATACTTTGGATCTTGAAATATTTGGTGCCAAAGGAGGGGAGATACTTGATGTAGACCCTGTCTCAGAGTTCTCCTTCAGCTCTGGCCTCTTGCAAGTCTCCTTGCAGAGCAGGTGTTGAATCTCCTCCTGGTAGATTGCCAGGTAATCCTGGACTATGGCAGCGCTGGTTCTGGGAATGTAAGATATGGTGAAAATGTGTTACAGTCATTAGGGATGACCCCACACAGCTCAGGCTCTACTCATGTTTGTTGCATGGTGTAGGTCTTTCTGGTGCACATGTGTGCATAGGCAAACTCCATGCTATTCAAACCCTGAAACACCAAGTGTATCAGAGACCTCATGATTTTACCATGTGAGTCTGTCTGCCTACAGCTGGCATTACATACAGTATCAAAGGTGGAGGTTTTGGGCAGGTCTCCAAGGACAAAAGGGTCACCTGGCCCAGTTTCATATCTATGGTTAGGATTCACTCATGATTAGTACCTTCCTCTTTCCAGCTAAGGGACTGCACCAAGTCACCACCTCAAGGGCCTCACTGCCCTTGAAATTCCAAACTAGGGGGTTATTCATTGCCGTCGTGGGAATGCACATAAGATTATCAGTGATTTTTCGACATAAACACCACAGACTAGGAGAAAGAGCAAGATTTATTCAAAGTGTGAAAGAAAAAACCTGCCAACCAAGTTTACTTTATCTGACAAAGTCAATCTTTAGAAATGAGGAGAGAGAAAGATTTTCCCAGACAAAAAAAAGCTTATTAATTTAATCACTGGAGACCTATGTTATAAGAAATGCTGAAAGGAGTTCTTCAAGCTGAAATGAAAGGATGCTCACTAGCAACATGAAAATGTACAACACATTAGTAAAGGTAAATATGTGGTCGATTTGGCACATCCTAATACTAGAGGGGTGTGTTAACCACTTAACACCAAATAAAGATTAAAGTACAAAACTATTAAAAATAACTATCACTACTATAATTTGTTGAAGAATGCACAAAATCAAAATAGGTAAATTGTGAAAATCAAGAGCATGAAAAGAGTAAAAAGGTAGAGTTTTGTATGGAATCAAAGTTAAGTTGTTAGCATAAAACAGGTAGTTGTAACTATGTGATGTTTTATGTAAGCCTCATGTTAACTACAAAGCAAAAACCTACAGTCAATATACAAAAGATAAATAAATCAAAGCACACTACTACAGAAATTCACCAGCTCACAAAGGAGGCTAACAAGCATGGAATTATGGAACTAGAGTATGGTAGGAAGGAAATTGGTGCAGCCACTATGGAAAACAATAAAAAGGTTCCCGAGATAATTAAAAGTAAATGACCATATGATCCAGCAATCCCACTTCTTGGTATATATAGATCCAAAGGACATGAAATCAGGGTCTCAAAGAGATATCTACACTCCCATATTCACTGCAGCAGTATTTGCAATAGGCTAAACAAGGATACAAACTGTCCTATGGATGAATGAATAAAGAATATGTGGAATATATGCACAACAGCATATTATTCAGCCATTAAAAAAAAACAAGGAAATCCTGACATTTGTTACATCAGTGGACATTGTACATCATTATCCACAGTGAAATAAGTCATCATGCAGCCATAGCATAGATAAGTATGCAATGAAAGCTAAAGAATTTATGCCATTAATTACATTAATCATAATATCAAAAAAATGTAGTACCTTTCCAATTTATTCAATTATTATGGGTCTTTTATGAGTGATTCAAAGTTTTGCTTAAAAAACATTGCACTTTCTTTTTAGATTTATCACTAGGTATTTCAACTTCTTGTTGCTATTTTAATGGAAGGTTTCTTTTGCTTTCTTCTGCCCATTTGTCTGTATAAATGGAAGTTGTTGATTTCTATTATTAATATACCTTATGCTGCCTTTTATACTAACCTTAAAGGATTTCTTCTTTTATAAAAATTTTCAGTTTGTTGTCTTGGGTTTTCCAGACCTACCTCTTTGATAAAGGATATCTCAGGGGAAGACATTAATATGTGAGATAAAGATCCTCATTCTTTATGCCAACTCCTGTGGCCTAAAAATTACGTTTCTTCCTTGAAATCAGTATTCCAGTTTTGCTTTTTCCATGCTCCTCACCAGAAAGTCTGATTATTTTACAATATTCATGAGTCCAAGTGGGATGGTTGATCATTTTTTATTTTGGTAACATTAATGTACAATCACTTGAACAACATTATGGTTACTAGACCACCGATTATGAAGTCCCCACCACATACCCCATTACAGTCACAGTACATCAGCATAGTAAGATGCTATAGAATCACTACTTGTCTTCTCTATAAATACTGCCTTTGCCGTGGCCCCCTCCGCTGCATTACATGTGCTAACCATAATGCCCCTTTTTCCCCTCTTATTCCTCCCTTCCCACTCATCCTCCCAGTCCCTTTCCCTTTGGTAACTATTAGTCCGTTCTTGGGTTCTGTGAGTCTGCTGCTGTTTTGTTCCTTCAGTTTTTTTCTTTGTTCTTATACTTCACAGATGAGTGAAAACATCTGATACTTGTCTTTCTCCACCTGGCTTATTTCACTGAGCATAATATCCTGTACCTCACTCCATGTTGTTGCATATGGTAGGATTTGTTTTCTTCTTATGGCTGAATAATATTCCATTGCATATATGAGGAACCTCCATAATGCTTTACACAATGGTTGAACTAATTTACATTCCCACCAGCAGTGTAGGAGGGTTCCCTTTTCTCCACATCTTCGCCAACGTTTGTTGTTGTTTGTGTTTTGGATGTAAACCATCCTCACTGGTGTGAGGTGATATCTCATTGTGGTTTTAATTTGCATTTCTCTGATGATTAGCGATGTGGAGCATCTTTTCATGTGCCTGTTGGCCATCTGAATTTCTTCTTTGGAGAAGTGTCTGTTCAGCTCCTCTGCACAATTTTTAATTTGCGTATTGGTTTTTTGTTTGTTGAGGTGCATGAGCTCTTTATATATTTTGGATATCAGCCCCTTATCAGATATGTCATTTATGAATATATTCTCCCATACTGTAGGATGTATTTTTGTTCTCCTGATGGTGTCCTTTGCTGTATAGAAGCTTTTCAGCTTGATACAGTCCCACTTGTTCATTTTTGCTTTTGTTTCCCTTGCCCAGGGAGATATGTTCATGAAGAAGTTGTTCATGTTTGTGTCCAAGAGATTTTTGCCTATAATTTTTTCTAAGAGTTCTATCATTTCATGACTTACATTCAGGTCTTTGATCCATTTTGAGTTGACTTTTGTGTATGGGGTTATACAGCTGTCCAATTTCATTCTCTTACATGTAGCTGTCCAGTTTGCCAGCACCAGCTGTTGAAGAGGCTGTCATTTCCCCATTGTATATCCATGGATCCTTTATCATATATTAATTGACCATACATATTTGGGATTATATCTGGGCTCTTGTGTCTATTCCACTGGTCTATGGGTCTGTTCTTGTGCCAGTACCAAATTGTCTTGATTACTGTGGCTTTATGGTGGAGCTTGAAGTGAGGGAGTGTAATTCCCCCTGCTTTATTCTTCCTTCTCAGGATTGCTTTGGCTATTCGGGGTCTTTTGTGGTTCCATATGAAGTTTAGAACTACTTTCTCTAGTTAATTGAAGAATGCTGTTGGTATTTTGAGAGATTTCATCGAATCTATAGATTTCTTTAGGCAGGATAGCCATTTTGACTATATTAATTCTTCCTAGCCAAGAGCATGGGATGAATTTCCATTTATTAGTGTCCTCTTTAATTTCTCTTAGGTGTGTCTTTTGGTTGTCAAGGTATAGGTCTTTCACTTACTTGGTTAGGTTTATTCCTAGATATTTTATTCTTTTTGATGCGATTGTGAATGAAATTGTTTCCTGATTTATTTCTGTTCACCATTAGTGTATAGAAATGCAACAGATTTCTGTGCATTAATTTTGTATCCCGCAACTTTGCTGAATTCAGATATTAGATCTAGTAGTTGTGGAATGTATTCTTTAGGGTTTTTTATGTACACTATCATGTCATGTGCAAACAGGGACAGTTTAACCTATTCCTTACCAATCTGGATGCCTTTTATTTCTTTGTGTTGTCTGCCATGGCTAGGACCTCTAGAACTATGTTGAATAAAAGTAAGGAGAGTGAGCATCCTTGTCTTGTTCCCAATCTTAAAGGAAAAGCTTTCAGCTTCCCACTGTTAAGTTTAATGTTGGCTGTGGGTTTGTCAATTATGGCCTATTTTATGTTGAGGTACTTGCCCTCTATACCCATTTTCTTGAGAGTTTTTATCATGACTGGATGTTGAATATTGTCAACTGCTTTTTCAGCATCAATGGTTTTTATCCATGGTTTCAGATCATGTAGTTTTTAATCCTTCTTTTTGTTGATGCAGTGGATGATGTTGATGGATTTTCAAATGTTGTGCCATCGTTGGAACCCTGGGGTGAATCCCACTTGATCATGATGGATGCTCTTTTTGATGTATTTTGAATTTGGTTTGCTAATATTTTGTTGAGTATTTTTGCTTCTATGTTCATCAGGGATATTGGTCTGTAATTTTCTTTTTTGTGGTGTCTTTGCTTGGTTTGGGTATTAGACTGATGTTGGTCTTGTAGAATGAGTTTAGGAGTATTCTTTCCTCTTCTACTTTTTGGAAAACTTTAAGGAGGATGGGTATTAGGTCTTCACCTAATGTTTGATAAAATTCAGCACTGAAACCATCTGGTCAAGGCATTTTGTTCTTAGGTAGTTTTTTGATTACCAATTCAATTTTGTTCCTGGTAATTGGTCTATTCAGATTTTCTGTTTCTTTCTGGGTCATCCTTGGAAGGTTATATTTTCCTAGAAAGCTGTCCATTTCTTCTAGGTTATCCAGTTTGTTAGCATATAATTTTTCATAGTATTCTTTCATAATTCTTTGCATTTATGTGGTGTCCGTAGTGATTTTTCCTTTCTCATTTCTGATTCTGTTTATGTATGTAGACTCTCTTTTTTTCTTGATAAATCTGGCTACAGGTTTATCTATTTTGTTTATTTTCTTGAAGAACCAGCTCCTGCTTTCATTGATTCTTTCTATTGTTTGATTCTTCTCAATTTTATTTATTTCTGTTTTAATCTTTATGTCCCTCTTCTACTGACTTTGGGTCTCATTTGTTCTTCCTTTTCTAGTTTCATTAACTGTGAGTTTAGACTTAATTTGGGATTGTTCTTCTTTCCTGAGGTAGGCCTGTATTGCAATATATTTTCCTCTTAGCATGGCCTTTGCTGCTTCCCACAGATTTTGAAGTTTTGAATTATTGTTGTCATTTGTCTCCATATATTGCTTGATCTCTGTTTTTATTTTGTCATTGATCCATTGATTATTTACGAGCATGTTATTAAGCCTCCATGTGTTTGTGGGCTTTTTCATTTTCTTTGTGTGATTTATTTCCAGTTTCATACCTTGTGATGTGAGAAGTTGTTTGATACAATTTCAATCTTTTTGAATTTACTGAGGTTCTTTTTGTGGCCTAGTATATGTTCTATTATTGAAAATGTTCCATGTGCACTTGAGAAGAATGTGTATCCTGTGTCTTTTGGACGGAGTGTTCTGTAGATGTCCGTTAGGTCCATCCGTTCTAATACGTTGTTCAGTGCCTCTGTCTCTTTATTTATTTTCTGTCTGGTTGATATGTCTTTTGGATTGAGTGATGTGTTGAAGTCTCTGAAAATGAATGCATTGCATTCTATTTCCCCCTTTAATCCTGTTAGTATTTCTTTCACATATGTAGATGATCCTGTGTTGGGTGCATAGATGTTTATAATAGTTATATCCTCTTGTTGGAATGACCCTTTTATCATTATGTAATGTCTTTCTTTGTCTCTTGTGACTTTCTTTGTTTTGAAGCCTATTTTGTCTGATACAAGTACTGCAACACCTGTTTTTTTCTCACTATTAGTTGCATGAAATATCTTTTCCATCCCTTTACTTTCAATCTGTGTATGTCTTTGGGTTTGAAGTAAGTTTCTTGTAGGCAATATATAGATGGGTCTTGTTTTTTTATCCATTCAGTGACTATTTCTTTTGATTGGTGCATTCAGACCATTTACATTTAGGGTGATTATTGATAGGTATGTACTTATTGCCATTGCAGGCTTTAGATTCGTGGTTACCAAAGGTTCAAGGGTAATTCCCTTACTATCTAGCAGTCTAATTTAATTCACTTCGTATGCTTTTACAAACACAACCTAAAGCTTCTTTTATTTTTCCTCCTTTTTCTTCCTCCTCCATTCTTTGTATGTTATGAATCATGTTCTGTACTCTTTGTCCAGCCCTTGGGTGACATCTATTTAGCCTTAGGAATGCTTACATCTATAGGACTCTCTCCAAAATGCACTTTAGAGGTGGTTGTGCGAGATAAATTCTCTCAGCTTTTGCTTATCTGAAAATTGTTTAATCCCTCCCTCAAATTTAAATGAATACGTTGCAGGGTAGAATATTCTTGGTTCGAGGCCCTTCTGCTTCATTGCATTAAATATGTCATACCACTCCCTTCCAGCCTGTAAACTTTATGTTGAAAAATCTGATGAAAGCCTGATGGGTTTTCCTTTGTATATGATCTTTCTTCTCTCTCTAGCTGCTTTTAAAAGTCTGTCTTTATCCTTGATCTTTGCCATTTTAATTATTATATGTCTTGACGTTGTCCTCCTTGGGTCTCTTGTGTTGGGACATCTGTGCACCTCCAAGGCTTGAGAGACTATCTCCTTCCCCAGATTGGGGAAGTTTTCAGCAATTACCTCTTCAATGACACTTTCTATCCCTTTTTCTCTCTCTTCTTCTTCTGGTACCCCTATAATGTGAATATTGTTCCATTTGGATTGGTCACACAGTTCTCTCAATATTCTTTCATTCTTAGAGATTCTTTTTTAGCTCTGCGCCACAGCTTCTTTGTATTCCTCTTCTCTAATTTCTATTCTATTTACTGTCTCTTCTACTACATCTAATCTGCTTTTAAATCCCTCCATTTTATGTTTCATTTCAGATATGAAATTTCTTAATGATTGAATCTATGACTTAAATTCATTCCTCAGCTCTTGCATATTTTTCTGTACCTCCATAAGCATGTTTATAATTTTTATTTTGAAATCTCTTTCAGGAAGATTTGTCTGTTTGGTTTCATTTGGCCCTCTTTCTGGGGTTTGTGAGATTTTTGTTGTTTCATATTTCTGTGTGGTGCCCACTAGTGTGCATAAACTCCAGTCTCTGGAGAAGCTCAGCCACTAGAGTGAGGTTGGGGGTCTTAGGGGAGCAGAGCTGGTGCTTGCTGGGAGGAAAGATCTGTTTCCTGATTCCCGTCTGTGGTGCCTGTCTATAGTGTCAGAGCCAGTGGGCCAAGCACTCATGTGTAAGCCTCTGTGCTTTGCATCTCTAGCTGTTGTAGGCTGAGCCTCCCTCTGGGTGGCCTGATGCCAGCACAGTGACTGCCAGTTTGCGAGCAGGTGCCTACCGGCCAGTAGGAAGGCTTGGCAGGCTGTGTGTCACAGTGGGGGCCTTGGAACTGAGTAGGCAGCCAGGAGGATGGAGCACCTTAAGCTCCTCAAAGTTCCCAACCAGCTGGGCAGAGCGTGCCCAGACAACCTTGTGCAGCTCTCCCTTCTCCTGTTCAGCAAGCTCCGTGCAAACCCTGCTTTTCAGCAGCCCTCTCACTGCTAGGAAGCCTCTCAGACCACCCGCCTTTCCTCTGACACAGAGCTTACAGGTATGGATCCTGTCCTCCACCAATGGCTGGAATTTCAGTCTCCCAGGCCCTCTGTCTGTCCAAACTCCCCAACGTCCAGAGCACCACACAGTATAGGTTTCTGCTCACAAAGCAGATCTCCTGAGCTAGGTTTTCAGCAGTCCCAGGCTTTCACCCCCTCCCCCACTCCGTTTCTCTTCCTCCCGCCGGTGAGCTGGGGTGGGGGAAGGGCTTGGGTCCCTCTGGAATAAGGCTTTCATATGTTACCCTGTTTCCTGAGGTCTGCTCTGTTTGTGAGGTCTGTATGCCGTCTGGTTCAGCCTTCTTTCTTCTTGCTGTTTTAGGGTTAGTTGTATTAATTAACTATATTTTTGTACTGATTGTGGTTTTGGGAGGAGTTCTCCATGTCACCTCTCATGCTGCCATCTTGAATCTCATAGGGATGGTTTATTTTTAAATGACAGCTTGCCAGGGCCCTGGGGTGTGCAGGTATTTGGTTAAGCATTATTGCTGGTGTGCCTGGGTGGGATTAACATTTGAACATTACACTGAGTGAAGCAGATTGCCCTCCTCATTGTGGATGAGCCTCATCCAATCCACTGAAGGCCTGAAAATAATAAAAAGGCAAAGAATAATTCACACCTAGCAGTCTTTGAGCTGGGGCATTGGTCTTTTCCCACCTTTGGACTCACACTGGAATGTAAGCTTCGGCTCTTCTGTTTCTCAGGCCTTTGGTTTCAAACTGGAACTATACTCTTGGCTCTCCTGGGTCCCCAGCATGCTGCTGCAAATCTTGAGACTTCTCAGTCTCTATAACCTTATGAATTAATTCCTTAGAATAGATATCTGTATATATATCTCTCTTTATATATATAAATATATATTTATACATTGACAGTATATGTATATATAACACACTGTATATGTAAATATCTATAAATCACTTATATAAATATGAATGATTATGAATAATCATTTATATATATATATTACATAAGGATAGGGTAATTATGCAATCTGAAAACAGTGGAACAAAATTACGAGTTATGTACTAAGCTTAAAACCAAATATACTCTACTATTAATGCAAATCCACTTTTTAATGTCCAAAAATGGAAAAATGTAGTCAGATACAAAGAGTACAGACATTTAAAATAAAAAATCATGTGAAACACTTAAAATTATATAAATATTTAGAAAACATAAACATAGAATAGCACTCATAAATATTTTGGACATAATTTTTAAGGTAGTAAAAGATATAGGAAAGATAATATCGTCGATTATGAGTACTAAGATAATATTTAAAGATAGAAATAAACCTGCAGAAAGAATAATAGTAACAGCTACCATTCTGATGGTTCCTCCATGTTTGCTGGTCATTCGTGGTTCTGGAGCAATAATTTCAGGCACTGTGTCCTGGATAATGATGTATTAAAGTCTTTCACAAATGCCAAATTAGTAAGTATTCAAAATATGTTTTGTCTCAACTAGAAGTGAATTAAAAAACTTCCTGCATGAGCTCTAACAGAAAAGGATTAGAGCTAAAACCTAAAACTTTTGACAGAGTTAAGGAATACCCGAATGAACAGCAAAAACATTGTCGCTCTTTGTAGAAACTATGAAATACATCAGAAAATAATGATTTCAATACAATTGGCACTGACTTGTTTAGTGTTTTTGATATTCAAGTACTTCCATTGTGTTCACAAAAATTCTGTTAGAAATTTGTCCCTGCACAAAATCCTCTAAGAACATCTATTCTTGAAATTTCACTCAATTAAATTTTAAATGGTGAATACCCTAAAGTAGATGTATATACTACTTTGACCAATGCCCCAGCTCAAAGACCAGTGTATAAATGTAATAGCGTTTAATTTTCAATTGGAATGTCACCATTTAGGTGGAGATAGAGGGGGCCTGTTCACTGTCATTTACATGTCCCAAATAACCCTCAAATTATGCATCAGACAATGCAAGATATAAAAATTCTCACTGAATACTTTGGAAAAGTACATTATTCAAGAATATGAAAGTAAAAATTATATATCAGAGCAGATGTTTAGTTAATTCATATGTAACATTGTCTCCCTGGGATTTTCTATAATATTATTTTTTGTATTATTCCAATCGACATATTATATTAGAATAAAAATAAGAATTAAGTTAAAAATTTTGTAATATATCTTCTTGTTTATTATAGAATAGGTTATTTACAGAAATTTCATCCTTTCAAAATTGATTGAAAAACGCAAGACTGCTCTCATTTGTTTTTTTAACTTAAGAACTTGAATGAATAAAAAACTTAGATAAAGCTTTACATTTTTTTCATTAATTTTTCTCAGTGAAGACTTACACTAGCTAAGAAAATAAGCCCGCAAGTGCAGAAACTAAAAGTAGTAGGATGAGCTTAATAAGAATGTTGCCTCAAGTCATACAATGAAAAGAATTTCCCTTGATTTCCTTTTAATATTTACCTATAATTTTATACTACATTGTGAAATTTCCATTTTATAATAAATTTCATTTGACAACTTCCATTCATTTATTAATGACAGATATTATTAATATTATTACACACTAATTAATGTACTTTGTTTCCCTTCTAATATAAGATCATTGAGTAGGAAATGTGAATGGCTGATTAGCCAAAGTGTCATTTGTGTGTATTAGTGGAATTCATGGATGCTTCCTGAGTAAAAATGTCCTATATTTTTAAATATAACTTTCATGGCTGATTATGAAAATTTATTTCTCCTGTATCTAACTCAAATCATTTGGTCTTACTTTGACTAAATCATAAAATATTACCTGAGATTTACAGATGTCTTGTATAAGTTATTTTTATTTAGAATTATCTTCCAGATAAAATAATATATGTAATGCTGACCTCATTTTGTTTATATATAGCTAAATTAAGAAATGTTAATTGTAAGTGTTGGAAGTGACCCAGGCATCCTGAAGTTTTTATAGTTATTTTACTTTAAATGTATAGAGATAATGAGCTGAATTGTGAAAAGGATTTTGCCAATCTACAAACATCAATGAATTAGAGCTAGCATTGATTTATAAATGGTAGTTGGCATCATATTTGCTTGTTGTTAGATTGTTATTTGTGTTTCAAACCACAAGCTACTTGTCATCCCATTATATATTATGTGTAATCAACAGAAAAAATGAATAAGCCCACCTGTCATAATGTCACAATATCTTAAAATATATATGAAAATTTAGTGTATAGACCATACATTTGTTTGTAAAAATGGGAAAATTCTGTTTTTACTTTTGACACTGTCTTTTTTCAAGAAAGATATAATGTCTCACACTTTGGGAATTTTCCATTTAACTTGACCTATCTACCTGCTACAATTATGGATACTGGGAGTTTACATATTTTTAGATATGGGGTGACACTTTGAACACCTCCTGACATGGCACACATGCAGGGCATCACTACTCCCTTTCTTGTAGGGTAATCTCAGGAGTGTACAAATTGTGGATAATTATTTTAGAGTGCCAGTATCAGTTTCCAGATAGGTTTAAAAATACTCATGATAATGATTAGAACAAGAAAAAAGTGTATGACAAAACCTATTCTTAAAGAATGATTCAGGTGTTCTTTCTCTAAATGACTGGAGTTCAGGGCTATTTGGATTCATATGCATTAGACACACTCTGTGGAGTAAGCTAACCCTCCTGGGAAACGGATGGCCAATGAACCACTTTATCTGTACTCTGCAGGTACCTTAAGTAGTTTGCCACCTGCAATATAATTATAGTTCTGTTTTGATGTAGGCAGTGTTACAGTAACTAAAATCATTTCATTTTTCCAGAGTTTCCCACAGAGAAATGCAAGTTGATGCAGCTTATTTTAAAGCAATGTTTCCCTGGATTGTGGCAATAAAATGTAACTATAATTCAGAAACAGCTCATGTATCCTTGCCTAGAAAATAGAGCAATTATTGTCTATATTGAGGAACAGGAACACAATTAAATATAGACATGTGAGAGTCCTGTGATATTTTATTAATGTGTTTGCTTTGGTGACTTTCTAAATCAAAATCACTCATTCAAAGATGCTTAAATCCTTAAAATATGTTTTGTTTTCTACACACTAAAATGAAGCACTTAAGGTAGATGGAAAAAATGTTATCTTGGTATCAGTGATTTAGACATCTAAGGGAGATGCATGTTCACATGAGTTTATATGCATATATATAT